>CALNHX010004752.1:0-120525 GCA_940337035.1 Agriotes lineatus
CATTCCAATGCCTTTTCCGTCACTTGTCTGATGATAAATCTAGCATCCGTGCAAGATCATCCAGTTCTGAACTCTGTTGCTCATCTTGAAGTACAGTTATTTGGGTAATTTTATTTGCAATGATATTTTATTGCAACCTTTAATAATGTATTTAGGAGATTTATCCCTCTATAGTTGCTTGGGTCTTGTTTTTCAGCTTTCTTGAATATTGGTAATATAATAGCCTCATTAGGATTGGTTGAAGATATGTTGTAATAATTGTATTATTTCGAAATTTAGTGCATTACCGCCATATTTTACTATTTTGTTCGTAATTCCGTCTACTCCAGGTGTTTTTTGGTTTTTCAAGTTTCTTATTATGTCTTCAATTTCTTCTTTATATACTTCTACCACAGCCCTGACTGTATTTTCTTCTTCTGAAGGGGTTTTAGTTTCTTCCGTATAAAGGCTAGAGAAATGTGTTATCCAAGTTTGTTCATCTATTTTTGAACTGACAACAAACTCTCTACTCTCTTTTTTCTGGGACCTTCTTACCATCCTCCATACTTGCTTCCGTAATCCCTAGAAGTCGTGTTGTATCTTACCAGTATACGCTTCCCAGAATTGTTGTTTTATCCTTCTAACATCTGCATTTACTCCATTTATTATTTGTTTGTAGTCCTCATAGTCCTCTGCCCATCTGGTTTGTACCGGGTGTCCCAATAAGAATGGCTCTCGGCCCTATCTCGAAAAGTAATTGTCGTAATGACTTGGGGTAAAAAAATTTGACTAAATCGGCCAAGAGAAAATGCTGGAAATAATTTTTAATTTCTAGAATGGCCGCCAGGGTTCGTAATCACATTCTTGAATTTTAAATCCCGTTTTTTGAGAAATATTCTTATATTATAGATAGCTAAAATAAACACCCTTTTAAAGCTGAGATGAATTTGATTCGTTTTCGTTAAATGCTTTTTGCTCTATCTCTTAAGGGAAAGTGGTGGGGGGTGTCCGAACATTTTCGGAAATAAATGTCAATAACTTCAAAATGGCTTAGACTATCAACGCTGCCTTGAGCGGATTGATTTAGATTGCTTGTATCGCCGCTAGAGGGCGTTTTGGGACAACACTACAAATGAAATGGATTTTCTAAAAAAAATTAAATGCAACGATATCACTTTTATTGCAACAAAAGATAGCCAAATAAGGGTCTAACACGCTAGTGAAAATCGCATTTCGATATTTACTCTAAAAAAAAATCGTGTGGACAGAAGGGCAATATTCAATCATATTGAATGAGTATTAATTATTATTGACATTTTAAATATAATGTTGGTATTTTAAGAGTAGATTGATATATATTTTGCTAAAAGAACGATAATTAGGATTTAATAATGACGACATTATTTCGAGTTTCAATTTCTTTTACTGATATTATAGGTTAGGAAAGAAATATCGAAATGCGGTTTCCACTAGCGTGTTAGACCCTTATTTGGCTATCTTTTGTTGCAATAAAAGTGACTTCGTTGCATTTAATTTTTTTGAGAAAATCCATTTCATTTGTAATGTTGTCGTAAAACGCCCTCTAGCGGCAACACAAGCAGTCTAAATCAATCCGCTCAAGGCAGCGTCGATAGCCTAAAAAATCCCTTTTCAACGACTTCAAGTTTGACAAAATCCGTTCAGACATTTTGAAGTTATTGACATTTATTTTCGAAAATGTTCGGACTCCCCCCACCACTTTCCCTCAAGAGATAGAGCAAAAAGCATTTAACGAAAACGAATCAAATTCATCTCAGCTTTAAAACGGTGTCTATTTTAGCTATCTATAATATAAGGATATTTTTCAAAAAACGGGATTTAAAATTCAAGAATGCGATTACGCCCCCTGGCGGAAATTCTAAAAACTTCAAAATAATTTCCAGCATTTTCTCTTAGCCGCCTTAGTCCTAAAATTTTTTACTCCAAGTCTTTACCAATTATTTTTCGAGATAGTGCCGAGAGCCATTCTTATTGGTACACCCGGTACATATTGGAGATAGGATTTTTCTTTATATCATTTAAAATTTTGATTTCATCACAAAACCACAGAATAATAATAACCAGAAGGATATCTTCTACAAAACCGCATTGATGTCGACGCCGACAACGGGTGACCTCGAACCTTTGTATTCCATGGGCTCTCCCCAAAGCCGCTACCTACACTGGCCGTTTCAGGGTAGAATTTCAGGGTAGAAACGTCTCAAGGCTATGCGGGGCCGGCGGTCAGGTAATACGAAATATCCTTCTGGTTATTATTATTCTGTGACAAAACCATGGAGTCATGTGATATGCTCTTTTGTTTATGTTTATTTTCTGAGTTGCTAAAGCCCATGTAGTCAATAAAAAAATTCTTACTTCTCCCAAAAAAAGTCACCATAAGCTTGCCTGCAAACGTTTGTGTTCGATTTTGGAGGCGGCAAAACCTTATGGACCAGACCTACTGTATTACACATTAATGGACCGACATTTCATCCCTTGTTACTATTTTGCACAAAATGTCTGGATCTTCTTCCTAAACTCTTTGAAAAAATTTTTTGATTATCTTTCTGTTCAGGAGTCAAAAGTCTTGAAATCCATCTGGCTGACGCCTTGCTCGTTCCAAGTTTTTCATGCAAAATGTGCTACCTTCAGACGTCAATTTTCCACTCTACCTTTCTGCCCATCTCAGGAGTCATTGCAGTTTTCAACTGTCCTAGTCTTGAAGGTGTCTTCTACTGATTCACGGCCCCAACACAACAGTTTTGGCCAGCACTTTATTTGCTCCAACCTTGGTCAGTTCTCGCCATGCACTGCCAGTATTCTTCCATATATAGGGTGTCCCACAAAGAATGGGACACCGATTAGTCATAGATTCCTTATGTTATAATAAATCAATTAAACCTAATATACCTTGGTACAAACTACAAAGTTCCTTCAGTAAGAAGTTATAGGGCCTTGAAATTCAGTTTTTTTTTTTGTTAATTTCCACAAATGTAAAGACATCTATTTGAATTTTGATGTAGATGCTACTATTATGTACTGCACTAATAAAAACATCATATACTAGACTTGACTGTAAGAGGCACTTTACTTATCTTTCAAAACGTTTTTTAGCCGTAACCTTGGCATGTCGATATCTCATCGGCCCTTAGAGATAGCGAAGAATTCGTGAGCACATTTTACCCCTTCCCAGCTTGTTAGATGTTAAATTTCGAAATTTGCCCTCTTAGTAAATGCTTACGACGTAGAAGAAATATACTCCCCGCATTTCTTATTTCTAGGTCCAGGAGCTTGGGCTAGGCCTTGACGAGTTAGTCAGGCCATCTCTCTTTATGTTGTCGATGATCGTTTTCAATCCGGGATATAGAACATTATTTATGTCACTAAGTATGATAATATTTGAAAACTGACTGTTGTTTGCAGTGACATAAGTCATGCTCTATATTCCTGATTGGAATTAATCACCCATCGTATGGTATAAGAATTTACAAATTACCTTTTATCTTATGTTGCAAGGGGCTTTAGAGACACAGTATTAATTATATACAGCATAGCTAATGATTAATATTATTTTATTTCCTCTTGACTTGTTAAACGGTCATTACTGTCGTCTGAACTGACTCGGTAAATGAGTCTTTACAGGACAGGTCATCGCGACTTTACAAGCACCTTGTTTTCTAATAATCACATCTTTCAGCAATCACTAATATTAATTTTTAGGATGTTCCCCACCAGGCAATAAAACGTTGTACGTGGCTCGCTTGCAATTAGCCTTTATTGGGGCTCACCAAATTACAGGGCTCACTTCTACGTAGCTGTCCTTGCAAATTATCCGGCTAATTTGCTAAGCTTTCCACGTAAATAACTATTATGGTATTTTGAATCGCCAAAGCCCGTTTACTGTGTTCTGTCTCTACGTGTAACGAGTCTCTTTACGGGCTGTGCCCGTTAGGACTATAACGGACTCTTCATCATCAACATACGTATGTTGCTATGGTATTCATAATAAACTGCATAAGCAATGCCATTTGAATTTAAGAATTTTGTAATTAAAGATTTACGATTCAGAATACTATATAACGTTGTACAATGCTCGACCATTAAAAGAACTTTACATACTCACACGGATAACCAGCTCGCTAGCGCTCGCTCGTTAGATACCGTGCTCGCGTCTTTCAATTTAAATTACTATTAGAGCCGTTCACTGCATCATAGATAGTACAGCTTCGAGGCTCGCTTGATAATCAAAAAACATCATCGAACAAGAAACCAAAAAACTATAAGAGCTTCAGTATTATTTTTTCTTCAACACAGTGTGTCTAAGAATTTCAAACTGGAAAAAGCTGTAAAAATTATATTTCAAGTATCAATTAATTAATTAATGTACAGTTGTAATGAGAAAGCTTATATATGAAACAGACTATGCATCGATCTTTATCTTTTGTAGTTGCAATTCTGGAATCTAAGTTTAAAGGATTTAACATAAAAAATATCAAATATTTGTTTGCAATAATAACACAGTGATATATGCTGGGGTTCTTTGTATAAATAATTAAATGAAATGCTGTTGTTTTTCATCCTTTTAATTTAGATTCATTTTATTATGTCATAAATATTCTCCTACAGCGTTATTGCTTAAAAAAAATAATATCTAATGTCCTTTTGTGAATCAGGTTACCTATGCAGTTTTCTAGGATATTTGAATTTGAAGTTAAATTCACTTTGACTGTTGTTGTGTCTGAATTAGGTTGCCAATACCGTTTTGGTAAATGTTGTAATTTCAAATTTACACTCTTGTACCTTTTAGGGTCCCCTATTAGCAAATGTGTTGAGAAACTGCTTGCGTATTTTAATAAACATGTTATTTGATGTTAATATGTTCTTTTTTCTGTAGAATGTCGCATTTATTTTTTAATTCTTTGCCCTATTTCTATGTTGCTTCTTTTGTTCTTGGTAATGGTGCTCCTTAGGTAGAAGAATGATTGCACTTCTTCTAGTTGTTGGTTGTCTAGATGTATTTCTGTGTGATGCTATCGATCAATCAAACCAGAAACAACAATTTTTAATATACTCTATTGAAAGATCTCAGTGATAAGTTTTGCATCACATTTTAGAAGTAGACCGGGCTGCCTATTTCAAATTTCAAGACGTCAGAATTTAAAATGGTCACCCGATATACATATAGTCTTCACTTTTACCTCCACAACTTTGTAATTTTCTTATTTATTTTCTGATCGTATTTGAAATAATTTTACTACTGCGATCAAAAATAAATGCAAAAGATTGAAAAATTATAGCAGGCCTACTTTTATCGCAAAAAGTTGCTAACAATCATAAAAATAGTCGGAACACAAATGTTGATAGAAAATAGTAATTTTTGTATTAAGTGCGCGAAATGAGTGTTTTTTTATGGCGCGTGAGAATGTCAATTTTCGCCGAGACCGTTAGGTCGAGGCAGAAAAGTCATTCAAACGCGCCATAAAAACAAGAATTCTGCCACGAAATACAAACAACGTTTTTTCTACAGCCGTCAAAAAAAGAATAAAATATTCTCTGCAACAAAATCATACGTATATAGCAAATAAGTAGAGTAATATTATTCTGTACGTAACGTTTTATATGTGTTGTAACTAAGGAAATGGTGTTCAAAAACCGTTTTTTCACTGCTAGCCGTAAAAGAAATATTATTTATCTACTAGCAACATGATATTGTACATTTTCGTCATAGAAACAAAATATGAAAAGCTACTCATAACTCCCAAGGGACTTGTCAAATTATTTCTTCCTCAAACTCATGGTAACAATGCAACTACAATTAACGTCTTAGCAACCATACAATGAGGCAATCCTTGATGTTACTTATATATTCTAATTTTTAATGTATTATGACATTTTGAAATTTCATACTATTTTTACGAATATGCTAGTAGATAAAATATTGTATGCACCACGGGAGATATTCATGTTCTTTACCTTCGGTGGACTTACAGACCTCGGGCCAAAGGCCCTCGGTCTGTAACACATGTCAACCTCAGGGAAAAAACATATTCATATCTCCCTTGATGCATAAATATCTATTATCTACTAGCAACATGATATTGTACATTTTCGTCATAGAAACAAAATATGAAAAGCTACTCATAACTCCCAAGGGACTTGTCAAATTATTTCTCCCTCAAACTCATGGTAACAATGCAACTACAATTAACGTCTTAGCAACCATACAATGAGGCAATCCTTGATGTTACTTACATATTCTAATTTTTAATGTATTATGACATTTTGAAATTTCATACTATTTTTACGAATATGCTAGTAGATAAAATATTGTATGCACTACGGGAGATATTCATGTTCTTTACCTTCGGTGGACTTACAGACCTCGGGCCAGAGGCCCTCGGTCTGTAACACATGTCAACCTCAGGGAAAAAACATATTCATATCTCCCTTGATGCATAAATATCTATTATCTACTAGCAACATGATATTGTACATTTTCGTCATAGAAACAAAATATGAAAAGCTACTCATAACTCCCAAGGGACTTGTCAAATTATTTCTCCCTCAAACTCATGGTAACAATGCAACTACAATTAACGTCTTAGCAACCATACAATGAGGCAATCCTTGATGTTACTTACATATTCTAATTTTTAATGTCAATATGACATTTTGAAATTTCATACTATTTTTACGAATATGCTAGTAGATAAAATATTGTATGCACTACGGGAGATATTCATGTTCTTTACCTTCGGTGGACTTACAGACCTCGGGCCAGAGGCCCTCGGTCTGTAACACATGTCAACCTCAGGGAAAAAACATATTCATATCTCCCTTGATGCATAAATATCTATTATCTACTAGCAACATGATATTGTACATTTTCGTCATAGAAACAAAATATGAAAAGCTACTCATAACTCCCAAGGGACTTGTCAAATTATTTCTCCCTCAAACTCATGGTAACAATGCAACTACAAATAACGTCTTAGCAACCATACAATGAGGCAATTCTTGATGTGACTTACATATTCTAATTTTTAATGTCATTATGACATTTTCAAATTTCATACTATTTTTACGAATATGCTATTAGATAAAATATTGTATGCACCACGGGAGATATTCATGTTCTTTACCTTCGGTTGACTTACAGACCAGAGGCCCTCGGTCTGTAACACATGTCAACCTCAGGGAAAAAACATATTCATATCTCCCTTGATGCATAAATATCTATTATCTACTAGCAACATGATATTGTACATTTTCGTCATAGAAACAAAATATGAAAAGCTACTCATAACTCCCAAGGGACTTGTCAAATTATTTCTCCCTCAAACTCATGGTAACAATGCAACTACAATTAACGTCTTAGCAACCATACAATGAGGCAATCCTTGATGTTACTTACATATTCTAATTTTAAATGTCATTATGACATTTTGAAATTTCATACTATTTTTACGAATATGCTAGTAGATAAAATATTGTATGCACCACGGGAGACATTTATGTTCTTTACCTTGGGACTCAGGACCTCAGGGAAAAAACATATTCATATCTCCCTTAATGCATAAATATCTATTTTTCACGTGTTAAAAAAAGCTAAACTTCGCGTATCTATAGCGATGCATAAATGTCACGTTTTTTGACGGCTGTAGAAAAATGTATTTTTCCGCCAATCGTACTAGAACTGACACATTATTGACACAATTTTGTGGAGCAAAGTCAAACATTCCATTACACCAGCCGTTGCTAGGTAATTTACAATAAAACTGTACAGGAATAATATTCCCGGCCTAGGCAGGGAATATTTTTCGAATGTAATTATTGATGACTAGTGAGTCACCCGAACTACGCTTCGGTTCGCTAATTGAATTAAAAAAAGGATGAAAGAGATTTCCTCTCCAAGGGGGCCCTTGGGGCTCCGACCCTCTAAAAGGAAACCCTCGGGGCTCCGCCCCTCTCCATGGAAGCCCCCGGGTCTCCGCCCCTCTCCAAGGAAACCCTCGGGGTTCTGACCCTCCCCAAGGGGGCCCTCGGGGCTTCGACCCTCTCCAAGGGGGCCAGCGGGGCTCCGCCCCTTTCCAAGGGGGGCCTCGAGGCTCCGCCCCTCTCCAAAGAAGCCCTCGGGGTTTCGCCCCTCTCCAAGGGGGCCTCGGGGCTCCAACTCTCTCTAAGGGGCCCTCGGGGCTCCGCCCTTCTCCAAGGGGGCCTCGGGGCTTCAACTCTCTCTAAGGGGGCCCTAGGGGCTCCGCCCTCTTCAAGGGGGCCCTCAGGGCTCTGCCCCTCTTTAAGGGTGCCCTCGGGGCTCCGCCCCTTTCCAAGGAAGCCCTCGGGGCTCCGACCCTCTCCAAGGGGGTCTTTGGAGCACCGCCCCTTTCCAAGGGGGCCCTCGGGGCTCCGCCCCTCTCCAAGAAATCCCTCGGGGCTCCAACCCTCCCCAATGGGGCCCGCGGGGCTTCGCCCCTCTCCAAAGGGGCCCTCGGGCTCCGCCCCTCGAAGCGTATTCACTCAACCAGGGACATGGCGTCTGTAATTGTCTTGACGATCACACACGTTTGGATCGTTCTCCTTTATTATATAGAGGATTTAGAAAGACACGTTTTCTTAATTTTTTAATTACTCGTATCGATTGGCGGAAAAATAGTATGTGTATCTTGGACGAAAAGCAACATTCCCAGACTCCTGTGTTGTTGGGCTCGGCATTCGCCTCGCCCAACAATATTCACAGTCGTCTGGGAATGTTACGCTTTTCGTCCTAGATACACAATATACTATTATTTGAAATCGGCATTAAAGTATCTCGAAATCGTCATTAAAATACGAGAATTCGGCATTAAAGTAATCCATAGTTTTATGACTTTCTTGTAGGTGGCGAAGCGACAGATAAACGTCAACCGACGTTAACATAACCTACAAATGTTGGTTAAAATGTTGTAATTTCACGATTTATCGATTTCAAATAAAACATAATGTACCCCTCGGCACTGAAGTTCCTTCTTATCCACATTCGAGATAAAAAGCTAAGCTTCAGTGCCCTGGTATACAAACTACTATTCTTTTGCACCAACTAAACGCACTATTTCTACACTTTCGGTAGTGGTTAGGCATATCCCAAGAATTATGTAACTTGTTATTTAAATTGCCAGGAACTTAATTTGACAGTTCATGAACTTTATTGACAGTTCAAGGAAGCCCTCGGGGTTTCGCCCCTCTCCAAGGGGGCCTCGGGGCTCCAACTCTCTCTAAGGGGGCCCTCGGGGCTCCGCCCCTCTCCAAGGGGGCCTCGGGGCTTCAACTCTCTCTAAGGGGGCCCTAGGGGCTCCGCCCCTCTTCAAGGGGGCCCTCAGGGCTCTGCCCCTCTTTAAGGGTGCCCTCGGGGCTCCACCCCTTTCCAAGGAAGCCCTCGGGGCTCCGACTCTCTCCAAGGGGGTCCTTGGGGCACCGCCCCTTTCCAAGGGGGCCCTCGGGGCTCCGCCCCTCTCCAAGAAATCCCGCGGGGCTTCGCCCCTCTCCAAAGGGGCCCTCGGGCTCCGCCCCTCGAGGCGTATTCACTCAACCAGGGACATGGCGTCTGTAATTGTCTTGACGAACACACACGTTTGGATCGTTCTCCTTTATTATATAGAGGATTTAGAAAGACACGTTTTCTTAATTTTTTAATTACTCGTATCGATTGGCGGAAAAATAGTATGTGTATCTTGGACGAAAAGCAACATTCCCAGACTCCTGTGTTGTTGGGCTCGGCATTCGCCTCGCCCAACAATATTCACAGTCGTCTGGGAATGTTACGCTTTTCGTCCTAGATACACAATATACTATTATTTGAAATCGGCATTAAAGTATCTCGAAATCGTCATTAAAATACGAGAATTCGGCATTAAAGTAATCCATAGTTTTACGACTTTCTTGTAGGTGGCGAAGCGACAGATAAACGTCAACCGACGTTAACATAACCTACAAATGTTGGTTAAAATGTTGTAATTTCACGATTTATCGATTTCAAATAAAACATAATGTACCCCTCTGCACTGAAGTTCCTTCTTATCCACATTCGAGATAAAAAGCTAAGCTTCAGTGCCCTGGTATACAAACTACTATTCTTTTGCACCAACTAAACGCATTATTTCTACACTTTCGGTAGTGGTTAGGCATATCCCAAGAATTATGTAACTTGTTATTTAAATTGCCAGGAACTTAATTTGACAGTTCATGAACTTTATTGACAGTTCATAATCTTTTTTCCCATAACACTCATTAAGGCAAAAATTAAATTAAATTTATTTACATTACAGTACTATAAATTATGAAAAATGAAAATGATTGATAAGAATTTGGATTTCCAGCAATTTTGTGATTTTTTGCTACTTTTTAAATAACTTTTTCCGATAGAAGTAAGCCTATCACAGTTATTCAATTTTATATATTTATTTTTGATCGCAGTGGGATACTCATTTGCAGTAACATTATTGAAGAGTTATAAAAGTAATTTTTTCAAAGGGTAGTATAATTGACCAAACTTTGAAATGGATCAGAAATGAAGTAAAGAAGATGCAGGACAGGGGTGTGAGGTTCAGCTAATTGGGAAGGCTTTGCTGTGGTTCATGTATAGGTATCTTATAGATTTCGCTTCAATCCACAGATGTCTGTAACATCGATTTTTGATTTCTCCTACGCCTGAGGGATTAAATGCTGTCACTTTTAAATAAACTCCTGCTGAGGCTTGCTAAACGTCATCACTAGTCTAAAATGTTATTTGCATTTTAGCTGTAACTTCGTTTGCATTAGGAGTTCTTGCTGACTACCTTTTTGATTGTGCATCTAAGGGGCGTTAAATTTGAAGAGAAGCTTGTGTTGTAGAGTACCTATACCATTGGCATAATGTAAGTTTCTTTATATTTTTACTTACTTGTTTGTAATTGTGTTTGAATTTATTGACTGAAGACCAAGCTTCGCTGTTACAAGGTATTTATGGAGAATCCGCATAACCTAATCAGCAGCGTAGATTTGCCAATCATATGCAGACTCCACTGCGTATTCATGAAATAAATGATTTACCGTTTTACTGCATTCGTCAGTCCCAGAAATTGGACGCAAGACTACTATTACCTGATAGCATTATTTATAACCGTTAACCTGTAACTTCACACGAATATATAACGTATGTGCATTAATAAACTTCTCTCTTCTTTTGATTGTATTTTTTTATTACTATTTAGCTATAACTGTATAACCCCAGCAATTCCAAATGCCTGTATTTTTATCAGGTACCGATTATGAGTTTGATCATAGCATTAAGTATAAGCAACAATTGTGTGCAATTTGTTTTTTAAATATTTCAAAATTTCCGCTCGTCGGTTTAATTGCGTTTCAAAACACCAGAGGCGCTGTAAACGTCGACAAAAGCTAACATGAGCGTAAGGTATCTAAGTTTAATGATTTACGTTTTATACCAAAATGACTATTTTCCGATATCCAGGATTAGCCACAAACAAAACTTTGGCATGAAGCTAATCTTGCTTGATAATTTTGTAAAATGTTGTCGAACTAAAAGAAGCACAGTGACCGAAGTAGCCAGAACCTGTATCTCCAAAATATTAAAGTCTATTATGTCTCATATTTCTTGTACGTGTTTTGAAGAGAAAATAAGAGAATTGAAAATATTGGTTTTATCTAAAATTAATTAAAGGTAGGTGATACTTGAAAAAATATATAATTGAAAATTACTGTATGTTATTGAAGTATTTCAGAAAATATTTATTGGTATGCAGTAAATTAATTGCAAATTTCGGATTTCAGGACTGTGTAATTAACCAATTACTAAATTATCACGAACGTAACTTTAATTATGTCGGCGCTTGATAAAAATATCTAACTCCAACAGCAATTTAATTTAAATTCGCTAATGCCCGTGGTTCTTGGGGAACTGGTTCGTTGTTTATTAAACACTAGATTAATTAATTCTAATCTTGGCAGGTATAAGTAACCGCGAGTATTATACAGGTGAACCTCAGTGCCCTAGCGCAGACTATAAAATTGCGGATTTGTTTTCGTAATTATTATTCTCTACTTGAACAGACATTTTTATCAACACTACATTAATTTGTTAATTATTAATATTATACTTAATCATATCAATTAGTAATTCGATAAGTCTATAATGAGGTAATATATATTTTATCGGCTTATTTATATTAAACGTTTACGATTTCTGTTATTGCTTCGTAATTTATTTAATTATAGAAGTAAAAATCGCAGAAATGTTAAATCATGTTTTATGAAGTTTGTCACGTTCTAACCTTATTTTTCGAGTACACTTTACACATAATTTCGCTTCATATTTTAATATAATTATATTATAACTCCTTTTTAATTGCTATCATAATTGCTGTTTAATAACAATGCTTAGAAGCAGCCATCAAATTGTAATGGTAAATGCGGACGAGACGGATCGTTACCTGGTCAAGCACATTGTAAGTTCTGCGGCTGCATTCTTAAACAAACAACCAGAAAAATTCTAAAGCTCACTCTACGACACAACATGTACTTCGACTATGCATTAATAATAAATCAAGAGAAAATATTAACGTTTCTAATATAAAAAGTTGAATGCAACTTATGGAATTTTGTAAATAGCTTTTCTAAGAATAACATAGAAACCAAGAAAAATATGGTTTTCTTATAAGGAACACATCTGGGCCTTTTATACCAAACTATGAATATTACGCTTTTATTGATATAGTAAACAAAAGAAGGTCAGTATCTAATAGTGCTACGCCACTATTTTAATAGTAGCTGACATTAGTCATAGAAATCGAGACTTAAACTACTTATTTTGCAGAAGGTTTTCAATCAATCAAAACCTAAATTGTGCTATACAATGCTCGAACTTTGAGAACAAATGAACGAAACTAAAATTAAAGAAGATAACTTGGTGTATAATAGGCTTGTGCAAAATTAAAAAAAAAAGATACAAATACGAAAGAAATGATTGTCGTTACATCATATGTAAAAATATTCAACGATATAGTAGACATTTCTAAAATATCAAGCAAAATATAGCATATGCAATACTGGAACTCAGAAAAAGATAGTCTAAAGGAATTCCAAGTTTACGAACCCACTGCCAGCAGTGAAGAAGAAGAATAATTCAACAATTTTACGAAGATATTACGAAGGCAAAACAGTACACTACAATATTATAGTGGGTGAATACAATACCAAATTTGGTCTAAGAGAAAAAAACTAGAGCAGGGTAGGTTGATTAGTTTATGAAACGGGAAATGAATTTGCTATACTGGCAAAAGAGCGAAAAACAGCATCACCAGATATAGAGAATTAAATAAGGTATGGAAGAATGAAGAAAAAATATGAAGCTAAATGTATTGGAGAAAGAAAAATCTCAAACGACTAGAGGAGGAGAAATATGATACTAATAAAGCTTCAAAACTATCGACCCATTAGTAACATATCACAACTATATAAACTCCTATTTCGAATAATAACAATAAACCGCCTAATCGGAACAAGTGGGCTTCCGCAGATAACGCATTACAACCGACCACATACGCACATTAAAAACGTTTATAAAAAAACAGTCGAATATAATATGCCGTTATAGGTGTTAACACTAAAATAATCAAAACCAAATACGGGCGCCACCAACATGTTCGTTCAACAATTCGCGAATCTAAGTTGGAAGATTCCCAGGCGATATGGTAACCGCAACTTACATTGAATGGAAGATCTCAAAATTACAATTAACAGACTCAGGATTTTGGATAAGCTGTAACCTATTATAGCAAGAAGAAGATATAAATACAGCGCAATTAAAGTTATATTTTATTTTTTTTTATATATGTAGGAAAAATGTAAGAGGACAGTTCTTCGTATCAAAACAAGATATTGAAAGGCAATCCTCATATCAAATTCACGACGTGTACTCGCGACGGTCACAGCATAACGTATGTAATATGAAAGGTAAGCTTAACACAAAAATACGCAAAGCTCAAGGTACTTAGGAAATACACATACATCAATAATTCATCAATATGTCAATAAGTCCGGCATAATAAAGAAAACGTCAATATTGTAAGTTATCAAAATTGATTTACGTCAGGTTGTGGCTTATCTGTAGCATCCAGCGTCCTAGGAAAAATCCGCAACTAAAAACTCCAATTTATCGAAAATCCATTAAACCAAATCTAGAAACCTAAAACTAGCAACTAGAAAACCAAATCCATAAATAATACAACCAAAACACCCAAATCTATAATGCAAACCTAAATCCATCAATACAAACAAAAAGTCCTGAAACAATCAGGCTCAATTAGCTTACAGACCTGGAGAAGAAAACTTACTTTAGGTGTCAAGCGGCTTAGAGATTTATTTCTAGAGGATGTATTAACTGGTGACTTATCAAGCACCATCTAGAATTGGATGAAAATACATAAGGCCAAATTGCCAGCAAATACGTCCATCTCCATTAAAATCACTCAAATTGTGATTTTTCCAGATTTCACAACTAACCAATAACAGGGATTGAGAAAACTAAAGGAGATAAAATCAACCATTAAATTTACAAATTCCTCATAGAGGAGGAACACCAGGTCCCCGAGAAATTTCGAGGGTAGCAGTAGATGTTCTCACAAAAATCAACCAAAAGTTATTTAAATCCAAAGCAAAAACAAACACTGATGAGCTATTTTACCACCACAGAGGGACGAAATATTACTAGAAAACCTGACCGTAAAACGAAGTGACCGCGCGGTGGTCAATAAATTCGCGAAATAAAGCAGGCACTACGGCCAAAACCCGACATGACACATATAAGCAGCTAATACAATACGAGGTGTCACACGCAAATTAGACTAGTGACCCCAAACAATGCATAAGCGGGAATTAACTGTCAAAAATTTCAAACAGGTAGAACAAGAAACACTGCCTAACGTAATGTGCTGCACAAAAAAACACTAACGGCATGAACCTCCAAGTGTTAAAATAAACACTTTGTCCACAAAGAAGCAAGTATGCTAACTACCAGAACCAATTAAACGAAAATACTCTCAGAGGAGCCCTGACGTAATCAGGACACATCCCATTATTCGTGAAAGAGAGGATTCGAGGAATCCCAACCAAACATATCACATAATCTACAACTCAAACGTTAAAACGATGGAACTTAAAATCCAGCTCTTAGAGAAAACTAAGAGCGCTAAGGTTAACGTTAGCAAATAAATCCAAACGTCAAACTCACCGTAACAACCCCTACGGTGACAGTAGAGAGGGTTAAAATTAAGCTTTTGGCATTTTTCTGCAATAGGATATTAAATTAAAAATTGGCAGGTCTTTCTACTAATAGAATGTTTATTTATGAAATTATTTGAATTCTTTAGGTATGTCTTTAAGAGGTTGAAATTAGAAACTCATTTAAATTTTTTAAGTAGAACTTTTTAATAAGTATTTGGCTATAGAAAAAATGCACCGGAAAGCCTTATTTATGTAAAAGTTATTAAGATATTATAGTTTTTCTTAAAACAAAATTTTATGTACAATAAATAAAATACATCATGGGTTGTTAAATCAACCCCTTAAAGCCACACAATAAACATTAAAAAGCACTTCACAAATAAACCTTCCAGTGGTAAAAAAAGATCAAACAGTATTCATCAGTTTTCACTATCTCACAATGGACTCGAATGTTAAATATATGACTTGTGAAAATAGAAGATTATGATAGTGCGAGTACAGATAATATAGATAAAATGTTGATGGTGATGAACTAAGGGTCAACTATTGCTGACGCTGTGAATTTTTAGTGTGTTATGATTTCTATGCAGATTGTTGGTGTTGCTATACTACATTATTGATGTTTGTTATACTGCTTAGCAACGTTATAGGCCCTCGGACCATAAAAGCCATTTTAAGCTCGCTATGGTTCCAAAATGGAGTAACACTTCTTATGTAGCTCAGAAAAAAAATCTGAGATAACTGTTTACGATAATATTAATGTGATTGTCTCAAATTTTAGAGTTGCATTAAAAGCCATCACAATCATCAACGTATCCATTAGGGATTAGGGCATCTAACAATTTTAGTCGTCATTGATCCTTAGCAATTTCTTTCAGAGAAATGTCGACAAATCATTTTACATTAAATCATTAATAGTCCACCGAAAGATCCTGGACGCATTTTAAGATATAAATAAGTGTTAGAGGTTACAGGTTAATATGGCAATTGTGGTTAATAATAATAGCAAACATGGCCGGTAATTTTATTTATACTTTTATACAGGGTGTTCGGATAATAGGGAACCATACATTGATGGTGAGTTCTACGCATTAAAATAATAAAAAAACTTCATATGCAGTATTGTCCGAAAATCGTTATTGGCGTAGATACCGACCCTTAAAGTTTAACTTTTTTTTTATTTTTATTTATTTTTTATAACTGAAAAAAAAAATAATAAGTGCAGGTAAACAACTCGACAACAAACAAACAAAAATTGCATTATTGTTATCAAGGCTAATCAGATAATAACCCTGAAAAGAAAAGCCTTAAAACTTTAGATAGAATTTCTAACCAAACGGTTTATGTTACGCATACCAAACAAGAGTACATTAATTTTGTATTTTCTAATTCCCTACAAGATGCCGTATCTAGATCGGAGGTATGTCTTTAGATATAAAAGTTATGACTAAAAAGAAAATATGGTTTTAGGTTAACTGCCAGTTCAAAATACATGTTATCGATTATTTTTCTTTTTGTTTGTGAGCATTTCAATAAAGAGCACGTACACCAAGTTTAAAGTAGTTATATACTCAGTTATAAAAAATAAATAAAAAATTTTAAAAAAAAGTTAAACTTTAAGGGTCGGTATCTACGCCAATAACGATTTTCGGACAATACTGCATATTAAGTTTTTTTATTATTTTAATGCGTAGAACTCACCATCAATGTATGGTTCCCTATTATCCGAACACCCTGTATATACTTATTTCTTGCAACTTTAACTTAACTTTAAGGCTGATAGACCTTCTAATATTAATAATTTGGAAAAGATAAAATTGAGCTGATTTCACTCTTTTCTTGCCTGACGTAGTTGTTTGTCATAAATTCGTCCTATATTCTAACTCTGAATTTTGTATGTTACAATGTTGCTCGTGTTCTTCTACTCTGTCACTTTTGTGGTTTGCAGTTCTCTTTGCGTAGTGCTATTTTGATATTTTTTGTATGTTTGTTATGGACAAGGTCTAGGCATGCGGTGTACCAGGTACCTTATACTCGTACACCAGCTGCTGTGCTCATATGAGCAAACCCTACTAGAATTTTACCCAGATATTTCTTAGAATATTATTAAGATAGAACATGTTTTATAACTTCTTGCATTTGCGTTGGTAATGATATTCCATTTCTCCTTGCCATAACTTCTCTCTGTAAGTTTTCACTTCTGTTATTAATATTTTGTTTGAGATATGCATATCCAAATATTCGTGTTCACGGCGTTTTTCATTCCATTGTCTATAGTCTTATTGGTTCGTCTAACAGCACTACATATAATATCGTTTTTATCTCCGATACTTTGCAGTGCTAACATGCAATTGTTTTGTCATCCATCTATAGTTATTTTAATGTTGCGTTGACGATGGAAATATATCTCCCTCCGGAAAAATGCCTTCATTAATATTCTCAAATTGTTATGGTGTGGCAAAATACCCATTGAAAAAGTTAATAATGCTATTCCAGTAAAGGTTTTTTATTTCCATCATTTAGCCACTCCTTCAGGGTTATTCATCCTTCAAACATATTATTGGATTAATTAGAAGCAACTATGTAGATAAATAGCTTTCACCACAATTAGCTTCCTGAACGGACAAGATACGAAAAAAATCAGTTAGAAGCATTGGTAATGTGATTCTCTTCGTTCAGCAGATAGTGTAATTGAATGGATTGCCCCTCATGTATTGTAATAGCCCAGCTCTTAATAATAATAAAATATAGTTGTTTTAAAATAAATACTGGCAAGGAAAATTATCACATTCTCAAATGTATTGGGTTCAATTACGAACATGCCAAACGCAAGGCAAATTAAAAGAGTGTGCTTAAAATTACAACAAATAAATGGTTTATTGCCCTTTTTCTTATTTTATCTATTTGCATTAGCTACGTAGACATGAGACCATCTTGGTTCAGGGTCGTGGATTCATAAAATTTAAGAAAAACTTGGTATGACAACTAACTTGTTGTATGACATATACTCTTAAATCTTTCCGGTAAATGCACAATTTCAACTGACATTTAGCTAACCTATAAATTTGACTCAACAACAACATAATCTGTGGTGCACAAAACAGCGTCAATTGAATTCTAAAACCACCAAAATGGCAAAGACGGGTCAGGTAAGCATTAATTCTGTGACGTAGCAACTGCTAAACTCCTTTTGTTTCTAGCTGTCACATAACAAGAGACGCGCGACTGGTTTTTGTTTGAAATCCCGCACAAAACCGCTAAATTCGGTGTTAATTCGCATTTTCAAAGGACGCCACTTTTTTTTCTGGAAACTGGACGGCTCTGGACCACTGCGATATGGCTCTCCACCTCATAAATGGTCTGAACTTGCAATAGTCCAAAAATTATGGACCTACGCCATCGCTCTCCCTACGAAAATCTACCTTAATCGGGGACCCCTTGGACGCTGATATGCTCCCCAAGTGACACCACGGGAATAATGGACGTGGAAATTGCCTTCTGGTTGAGATTTCTGCAGGTACTCGTAACAGACGCTATTCTCGTTTGGCGAAGCTACTCGCATAAGGAATTGGTCCCTCGAAGTCACTGGCACTTGGAAGAATTTCTCTACTGGCTTATCTGAATCACCTGGATCTTTTAACACCTGGCAATTTACACCCACAGATGAACAGAACACTTGTGAATAACTATACACACAATTGAAGCAACTAAGAACTTTTTACTTTCTTTTACAAGAAAGGACGTATTGGATTCACCCCAAAAATTCGAAATTGAGTTTTCAACAGATCTTCAGGTTTTAGAGTTCCCTGAACCCAAAAAACATATTTTTTCATTGGTCTGTCTGTGTGTGTGTCTGTGAACAGAAAACGAAAAGAACTATGACATTGAAACTTCATATATAAGTTTTGTATACTATTATGTAAATGCGACAGCAAACTTTTGAAGAAAATCGCATAACCGGAAGTAGGTTTTTACTGTTGTAATTTTTCAGTTTTTTTCGATTTTTTCAAAAACGGCTCCAACGATTTTTTTAAAACATCACATTTTTATTACATTTTTAATGTGTATTGATGTGAGATAGGTAATTTTCCAGTTGAATACTTCTAAAATGGTTTTTTTTTGTTTTTTTATTAACTTCTATTTTTAATAGAACACCCGGTATATTATTACATTTTTGAATTCAGCTCAATGTGGCCCCCAACACACAATTTTTAAGCTCGTTTTGTTATTAAAAATAAATGACAGTCTGGTCACCTAGCAACTAGATATTCAAATGTTTATAAAGTAAAGTAAAATTGATAACATGTTTAACCTTATGGACTACAGTTTTGATGTCATGTCTTTACTTAACCACTAATATTGTCTTTTTCTTGAACTAATTGTTACAACACTTGCTCTGCTTTCGATTAACTTTTGTTTATAATGCACTGATGCACATGGAGTTCAGTTAACTTCTCACTAATTGTCTTTCGATCGGTTGCTTTTCATTTTCATTGCTCTTTGCAATAATTATTTTGCTAGCACGGTTTCGTTTACCTTTTATTTAACAAATCATTTTGTATTATTCTATTCACATTATGTCTGCCATTAATAAGCTCAGTTCCGTCAGTTACAAATTAAATTGCATTAGACCTTCCGAACATTTATCATATCTGAAACTATGAATGTAACCCTTCTAAAACCTGCCTTGTTTCATGCTAACTTCTATCCCGCAAATGATTAGTTCCTGCTCCACACATAAAGTGCACTTATTGATTTAAAGTATTGATGATCTTGCAATAGATAATTCTGCGCTCATGTTGACGTTATTCATTTAGTTAATTAGGCAATCAGAATTTCTGTGGGCAGTGAACCATTACAGTATATGTATCTGTATCTATCGCTATAGCTTCCACGTAGAAGATTGCACGTTAGTCAAGCTCTATAATTTCTTGTTCTATGCGGAGATTCCAATTCAACATTCTCTTTGGCGATTATTGATATGTACGAGTATGATCATGCCATCATTTTCTAGCGATATTATTTCTAACCCTGTTTTATTAAATTACCTTATATCGCCACCTCCAATACCTCATTTTTTATACTATTCTGATATTAGTTCTGATCATTTCGAAGATATAACTTTTTAATGGTACGAAATAAGCATTGTAAACTTAGTCTACTTTAGAGGTATATGTATAGATTTTATCTACGACAGTGTGTAAAATTGCCTTTTAGTTGGCAGTTTGAAGTTTGTAAAACGACTGTTTAATAACATGTTTTCATTAGCAAGCAACATGCTTAAAAAATTTCGTTAGACACGTAGTTAGTAGCAACGTGTTTTAAAATTTTTAAAACACCCAAAATTAGGACCGGTTGCTAGTAATTCTAATTTACATGTAAAATATTTTTTATATTTACCGTATTTTTTAGATTCTATCGTAGATAAAATATTGTGGGTTACACATGCGTAAAGCATCTTTAGTCACTCGTGGGGCTTAAAACGCTCGCTCACTCGCGTTTTAACTCTACCCCACTCGTGCCTAAAGAGTAGCTTTACGCACTTGTATCGTAAATTACTATTATACTACTCATAAATGCTTTCTTATATTTTCTAACAACTACATTTTAGGTTTACTCAAATGATTTTGAAAGAAATCCTCAAACACGTCAATTTTTATTTTAAAAAATACATATTTTACTGTAATTGTCACTTTTAGATTGTCTTTTGTTTTTGAGTTATGACATTAGCAATATATTTTTTAAATGGAAACCCTAAATTTTTATCAGGAATTTGGACAGAGCAGGAACTTTTAAGACCAAATACGCTAAAATAGTATGATACTGTATTTTGAAATTTTCGAGAAAATCGTACGATCACCACATCCTCTCAATAATAAAATTGTGATTCGTTCTTTTTCACTTAAATATCGCACGATTATTTATTTAATTAAGAGCACACAACAAAAACAGATAAAAAAACTATGAAAAACTGTCACAATTTTAGGGATAACTCATTGTTTCATGGCTACTTGATTTGTATTCGATTTTTGTTTTAATACTCTCAAAGCGATGTTCTCGAAAATTTAAAAATACAGTATCATACTCTTTAGAATATTTGGTCTTGAATTTCATGCTCTGTCCAAATTCATCATAAAAATTTGGGGTTTCCATTTAAAAAATTATCGCTAACGTCATAACTCAAAAACAAAAGACAATCTAAAAGTGACAATTACAGTAAAATATGTCTTACTTAAAATAAAAATTGACATGTTCGAGGATTTCTTTCAAAACATTTAATGAAAGTTTTATTTCGATAGTTCCAGACTTTACACTGTCACGGTACCTATATAAGGACTTGCAATTATTTAATATTTCAATATACTTTTAAACTCTGAAATGTATTCATTTGTGATCAGACACAGGCTACAATTGTCTTAAGGGGTAGTTAGGCCTGGCTAACCCAGTCACATCTTATCGCAAAATCTTTCATCTGCTTTCATCAAGTGTAAACCTCTTCAGTAAACAACCTAGTTCTATAATTATACAATTTGTGTTCCTAAGTGAGTCCTGAGTACAAGAAATAATCCAAGGAACTACACAAATCGAAGGCTTGCATAAATTCAAGGAGCATCGCGGACAACTGTTGACATAAAGTAGCATAAGGTATGCAACTTACTTAAGCAGTTTTGATACAAACCTTCAGTAAATCAAAAACGTTCTGTGATTAAATTGTTATACTATATTGTAATAGCAGCATTAATCTAAATAATTTAGATCAGTTGCAGATGTGTAATTTTGTTACATTATTTACTTATTTATTTGTGATTCTACGTCTCTGATCTCTTCTAAATTCCGTATCTAGCGCCAAATGTCTGCAATCTCTTTATTTTGAAGCAGGATATAATATAATCATTATTTCATTCACAAATTATACCACATACGATGTAGGATTCGTTGTCTTAGGTTGGTTAAACATGAATTATAGTTATTTTTCTGCAATAGAGTTTGCTAGAACACGGCTTGCTGCAGGTAATTGTCCTGCAGTTTACTATATTATATACTAATATAAAATTTAATTAAATATAAATTGAAATAAATGTGTTATGACGATGAAAAAATTTACAAACCAATATTTTTCGATATTTGAAGTGACATATGTTTATTCACTTCAAAATAGAATATTTTATTTGATATATTTTCAATGTTTCTCCCTTTAGGCAAAGGCTGATATTAGTAGATATTTATAATTCCTTATAATTAATAAATTATATTAATGATGTATATCAATTTGCCGTTAATATGTTGTGGCAAAACTAACTGTTGGTATAATGTAAAACACTGAATGTCAATAACTTGGTAGTTTGAAATACATCTAAAGGGATTGTTATTATCGTGAAGAATCACGTATAGTTTTTAAGCCTAGAATTTTGATAAAGGCGTTAGAACGGTCTACAGCACGTGCCCTTAACAATACTACAAGCAACACGGAACGTGGGCAACAACAATGTAGAGTTAAAAAGAAAACATCATCAACTAGCAAGCGTTTAAAATTAATTTTAAAAACAAATCTTGTAAAAAGGTGGTTCACTTTTGTGTACGGCTAAAAGGGCAATTAAGGATTCCGTGGCACCATCAAAACTACAAACTAAAATGTACTTCGTTACCTGACTCAAATTTATATTTTACCGCCGTCGTGACTGACCGTTTTCTGTTTTATGATAATTGAGCACTTACTAGGAATATCGATTCGAAATTTCAGACCGACCGTCAATATTTTAGGCATCTTTAGCCGAAATTCATTTGAATTTCATTATTATTCATGCTTCTAGTTATAAATACGAAAGCTAGACGGGATTTCCAAAAATGAAAGTTACGTAATCCAAAACGTAGGATGAATTTTTGATATCTTTAATTTTTCTAATAATTTTGATTTTACGGCATATATGTTTATACATGTTTAATTGTACAGAAACTATTTTTAAGATTTTGATAAAAACCTACTGCAAAAATGCAAGTACAAAATGCGATAAATTCACATTTTGATTTTACTAAACTTCTTTATGTACGTATGCTACATTTTGAGTAAGTTCGAAAGTTCAAAAACCGAAATAGTTTAAAAAAATTATATAATTGTGAACGCAAAATCCCTACCTGAATGGACAATATATTCCTAAAATGTAAATATTTGGCGAATAATTAAATTGTTTTACTACCATAGCATGTGTAGGCTAACATGCGATTCTTTATGTATAATTATTAATTCTATTATTATCGAAATGCATGTAACGTTGGAAAACAATTCACTGCTTTTTACTTAGTCAAGAACTCATCTGCTTTTCGGTGCTGCGTTTCAGAATTCTGCAAAGTGTGTTTTGCAAAACTGCCTCCAAGTCTTTCTGTCCCTCGTTTTACTCTATGCCGCTTGCCTGTCCACTTCTCCTCTTTCAAGAGACTTGTTTACTGCATCGTGTCACCTTAACTTAGCTATGTCTCTTGCATCCTAGTTTTCCATATTTTGCATTCAGATTATTTGTCTATCCGTCATGGAACCTAGAAAATTTCTGACGAACAACTTAAAAACTAGTTTTTTAATTTTTTTCTTTAACTGAGAAATGAATAAAAGTAATAATTTGCACATAGCTCAGGCTTTACCCTTGGCGAAAACGGAACTCGACAGATAGAGAGTAAATGAGAGGAAAAGGGTCAACAATAAATGCGTTCTATTTAAGCCAGCCGCCAAACAATGATGCGAGAGGTTTTTTTAATTTAAAAATTGATGTTATTCAGATTGCCAAGTGTTTCCTTTGATTGTTTCAGTATTATTACGAACTTGAAGACACTTTTACACCTAGTTTCCTTTGATTTTTAAAATTATTTAGTGTCATGTCAACTTGCGAAAGGAGTTTTGAGTAAAGCTCTTTATAAGTTTTTTCTGAGAAAATCACTAGTATTTCGATCTATTCTTCAAACTCTTTTCACTTCCCTCAGATATTGCATTTTCACAGCTTCTAATTTTTGTTTTTGAGTTACAACAAATGACTCGCTGTTTTAAGTTATTATAGGCCCATAAATTGAGCTATATACACTTATACAGTCATCTTTGTATTTTTAGATATTTGTTTGTTCCCATGAAATTCTTAATCATTATTGTAAGTGTTCTGCCAGCAGCACCCAATATGTTATTTAACTACCCAATAGTTGCGTCGTTAGAGTTAATAGTCACTTGCTGAGACCCTTCCCCAACCTTAGTTCTTTCTTCGTTGATGGCCATACTAACTAACTAACTCTGTGCCAAACATCCAGATTTTTTGTATGTTTAAAGCACTGTTGACAATGAATAACACTATCCGCTTATGTCAGTTTTGTCACATATAATGGCTGCATGCGTAAATACGCCACTGCGCCACCTACTAGGTTTATTTCAACACACCTCGTCTATTACTAGATTGAATAGTAAAGGACCCTTATATTAGTTTTAAAGGGTTTGGAGGTAGTGTTATGTGTTCTTACATAATTTACAATGTTTACACTATCACGGTACATGCCTTCAATATAATATGAAACTCTCTTCCACTTCTTTCTTCCTCAGCGTGTCCTATACCTATTGTCTGTCTATCTTGTCAAACGCTTTCTGTAAATCGATGAAGCATAAGATCAGCTTTTTATCAAACTCGATTGTTTTCTCTATTATTTGCTTAATCGGAAAGATGGTCGTGTGTTCTGCTTTTCGGCTTGAATCCACACAGTGATTCTTCCAGAAGGGGTTCAGTTAGCGTTCTTAGTTTTTTACATTGCTCTTTCCTATAAATTTGCTGTTGTGGAAATCAACCTCTTCTCTTTTCAACAATGGCGTCAACACTGTTAAATCTAGAGGTATAGTTTTATGTTCCCAATCAAGATTTAATACTTGCAGGCGAACCTCTTTAACTTTTATTCCAGGACATTTTAACATCTCCATTTTAATCGTATCGTACCTAGCTGCTTTATCTAATTTCAGCTTCTGTAATGCAGCATCCAACTCTCCCATTGAAGTTGCTTCGTGTACAGCTGTTTTCCACATTTTTGGATCTTCTTTGTTGTTGTTCATTTTATTATCTATTTTATTATTTGCTTGAATTCTGTGTTCTTCTAGCAATTCTGCGAAGTGTTGCCTTCACCTCTTCATTATTTGCATTTGTGAACATTTTCTCGTCTTTATTTCAGGCACGGTTTTTACAGTTTTTTAGTATTTTATAAAACAGTTTCTTGTATCTCCTAGGCCTGGTGTACGTTATTTGGTGTATCTTGATTAGTATATTCTTTGGCTAATTGCTCAATATTTTTTAAACAACATTTGGTAATGAGCTTGCTTTTACTTATAGGTTGTAATGGATTCCCGAATTATTGTATTATTAGTAGCTTATATAGTACTAATTTCTTCCTCCCATTTCCCTTTCCATAAGCAGAAAAAAGTGGTCACTATGATATAATTAAGCATAAGCACTGACCTTTCGTTCCTAATCACTACTTCCCTTGTAAATGTATATACATCTTTATGATTAAACTTTATAGTGGTAATTAGTAAATTATTCAACACATAAAAATTTAGTAACCTTTTTCCATTTTCATTTAGCACACCCTCACAACATTTAGCAATTACAGAATTATGATTTTCCTGTTTATTGCCTAGCCTCACATTGAAGGCGTCAACTAGGACTAAATCTCCTAATTCTATGAACCTGAAATTAAAGTTTATGGTATTCTAATGCACATAGATACACTTTAATTTTCAGGCACGATGTTATGCACTTGTATTATTTTAGCCATCACTGACTTAATTGTCTTAATATATTAAATACATCATCAAAACTAAAAGATTTCTTTTTGGGTTTGCTGTCAAAAGATCTGAGTTTGATTTTTCTCAATCTTCCTTATTTTTACATTGCACTTAGTTATTATCTCCATTGTTCTCCGTCACTAGGTATTTCAATATATTTTTCCAAAAAACAGAGGTCTTTACTCCTGAAGGTATACCTTTATGTACATTGAAGATGCATGTGAATTTGAAATTGCCTATAAATATCCTTTTATTGCTTCTGAACACTAGATTGTTCTAACTACATTTTCTAGACTTTAGAATAACGCTATTTTTGGATAGGTATCAAAAGCCGGAATTAATGGGAATTAATGGAAATGCGGAACTACATCTACACAAGCATAAACGCTATTCTAAAAAAATGTTGCGAAGCAAAATATGTAAGCTATGGGCGTAAAATACCATTGTAGAAAGTTTCGTTTAGCTATATATAAGTTAAACTTTACCAGGGCTTATGTAAAAAATAAATATTAACACTCCAAGTACCGGAAATGCCGGCAGAAAAGATATACTACCAATGCCAAAGAGTCAACTAAAAACTTGGTATTTAACGTGTTCAGAAATCGAATTACCTTCGTTGCCATTTTCAAATGAAAACTTATATTAAACTAGGTTCTTCGAAAGTGCATCCTTTGTGTATAAAATTCCGGTAACGTTCATCACAATAAGGACATTATCTTATGAATCAGAAAGTTCACTTCGCCACGTAGGTTGCAATATTTTTCATATAAGTAAACAATTATAATTTTTAAAACTATAAACCTACATACTATACGTTGGCCGTGATCACACATACTTCGACTCATACCTACACGTTTTTCTTTATTGTTAATATTCTTAGAGCGTTGCTAATTAGCCTGAACGCTCCATGTCGAAAAACGAGCTTGGGAAATTAAAACAACATTCGCGCTTGCGATCGATTGGGGACCTCCAAGATTGCTGAAAATTAATTGGCTTTATTAAACTCTGTTTAATGTTAATTTGAACATATAACTCATAAGTAAAATTAATTTCGATAAGCATTTATTTGTGTAAACTGGACCCCTACACGCTTGCTCTTGCTCTTTTAAATCTATAAAATTGCGTGCGATCAAAAACTCCCACACTCTGTATCGCTCCCGTAAATCAATCACCGTGATGGAGGAAATTTATACTTTTATAAAGACGTTATCATTGTGAACTATCGATATACTATTCTTAACGCTTTCATTTATTACCGCTCTTAATCTTAGGCGTCAGGTAGCTTGAAATTTATTTCTCGAACTGGCCGTCAAATCAATTAAGGAACGAAGATAAATTCTCTAATAAATGTGACGAATGTAAAAAGCGCTATGACATTTCAATTTGATTTGCTAATCTTCTCATCTATGAAACGCTCTATGACGCCTTCGATGAAACAGGTCGTCGCGTCCTCCGTGGAAATCATAATAATTTACAAAAGTTATATAATCTGAAATTGTTTTGCTTTAAATCAATCATTTAACAAAGCATAATTTTATCACATATTGCGGCAAACTATACGTTAAACTCATAAAGTAAAGGAAACCATAATTTCAGTAGTGTTTTTAAAATATTCTATAGATTGCACTTCATCAAAAGTAGATCTACTACAAAACTGAAAATTGAAACAGCAAACGAATTAAAACTAATAGAAATGTTCAGAAACATATAATATTCCTTTTATCTGCTTATATTGCAATAGTTTAATGCCCACAGCAATTCTGGATGCATAGCTAACACATGAAAATGAATGAAAGATTCAAAGAGGCCCAGAATTGATATTTTGTTTATTGCAACATTAAAGTCAGCATCATACATTAATAAATGCGGAAGATACAATTAGCAGTAAATATAATCTGATTGACAGAGGTTAGTATTAGATTAAACAATATCGAAAGGGTTACGTTTAACTTAATTTGCATCAAATGTGCTTGTTATGGCAAATGCTCTTAATTTATGTAGACTGACAGAGTTAATTTTGTAAAGTCAAGATAAGAATGTGAATTTGCATTGATACAAAGATGTTTGAAGCGTTACGAAAGTTATATGATGCGTTAGTAAGTAAATTACGAGGTCAAGAATCGCCAGCGCAGCTGAAAAGTAACGAAAGCGGTGTAATATAGTATAGAATGCAAAGAGTATGACAAGGTAGCTTACGTTAGAACAAAAACGATATTGCAGTGCTAATAAAAATCGCAAAAAACAGTGCTACTTGAAAATAAAGTGTAAAATGCAGAGATTTGAGGTTACAAGGTGTTACGATTGACAATTATCCAAAAAACAGTAACGTTTCTAAGTAAAGGATGGTTTCAAAACTTATTTCAAAACAGTTGTAATTAGTTGCTAAGATACCTGATGTTCGTTTGGTAGGGTTGTTAACCCAAGCTATAATAAAAGATAGCCGTGTGCAAGTAGGGCTCCTGTAAAGTTGTATTTTTTTAAATATAAAAGTATATGTGTGAGTCCAAAAGCTCTTTTTATTTAACCACCAATCCGCAGAGTGTCTGTGTGTAAAGGTTCAAAGTGTTAGAATCTCCCAGTAAAGCGGGAATTGCTCTGCAAAGTTTGTCCAACGAGTTTCGAGTTAGCTGAATTTTGTGTGCTACATGTGAAGTTAATCTTCTTTGTGCCCTAGGTGCCCGAGGTCCAGAGAGAGTTTTACAGCCCCAGGGTGCTTGTAGAGAATTTTTATTGCGATAGCGTACCTTGATTTTGCTGTTGGTTTCAGATTTGG
Source organism: Agriotes lineatus (assembly GCA_940337035.1). NCBI lineage: Eukaryota > Metazoa > Arthropoda > Insecta > Coleoptera > Elateridae > Agriotes > Agriotes lineatus. Next base: position 28,824 of record CALNHX010004752.1, read on the forward strand.
ACACCACAGCAGGAAGTGAAACAATTGCCAGATAACGCGTCTCTTTGCTGTTAATTCGCGAAAACAAAACCGGTTAGTTATACTACGTCATTATTAATTACATTGCATATTTACCTGACGCGAAATTGGTGGCTTGTTGGCGAATTTTGAATTCAATTACGCTAGTTTTGTGAGATTAACCGCCTGTGTTTATGCCGTCAATTTAGAGGTTAACTGTAAGATGCAGAAAGGACGGGTATTTGTCATACTCGTGCAAAAATTATACTCAACAGTAATTTTTATACTGGGTGTTAAAACCTAACCCTTTGATAAGAGTTTGTCTCATGTTCAGCCGGAGCGTGCATTTTTAAATTTGATTGCCAATAAATAAAATAGAAAAAGCAGTCAACCGTTTATATTGCTAGTAAATAATACACTGCATAAATTGTTGATAAGCCCTAAGATTGAGAACATTTTAAATTCTTTATCGAAACCAAACTAATAATTATTTGCATTTGTGGTGATTATCCCTAATTATTTATTTATTTTGTCCTACAAGGGAGTGGTCATTGCGATATATTGCTGTGGATAGACGTCAACAAAAGCGCCAGACAAATTTCACAGGCGATACGTATTATGAGTTTAATTATTTCTGCAAAGTATTTCGATAAAAATTCATTAAAATTTGGAATTTGGAATTACTCTCACATTAAATAGAATGGTTATTACAATTTATAGAGGTAGTCACACTTAAAACTATTGAAATATGTTCAGTATTTACTTGATTTCTATTTAGATCGTAATCTATGTAATCTACTATTTTTCAACTGTTCTGGCTTATTTCGTCAATAATTTTCATAGTAACACAACCGAAATAAATTAATAAGCTAATACTCGTAATACAAGAGATTTCACCGCAAGTTAAATGAAAGAGTGAAAAGTGATATTAGCGGAATCAAATCTAAAACAATTTCAGTGTTTTATTATAATAGTTTAACAAGTTTTGTACATAGTAGATGATGTTAACATAGATAAGTATTAGTAGGGGTTTTGCCATATTTATCAAGTTAAATAATAATAATTGTGACTACATCTCACACCCGATTTTGCAACTTTTTTCAATCTCATTTGCCTAAACTGCATCGGAATGTGTTAAAATTGCACAGGAAGTTGGTTTATAAGCCAATCTTATCTTTCCGCACGTTAGCTTTTGGTTCTTGGTGATTTTGTGAACGATTTTCACAAGAATGTGAATCCACAACCTGAAGAAAACGAATTTGATAATTCTACAAACTTCTTGTAAGCTTGTAAAACTTGATGTACAATAGGTGTAGACGGCACAGAATTCAATTTAAATGTGTATTCAACATACAAACAGGTTTAGTCATAGAAAAATGTAAAAATCAAGTTTGCTTAAATATCAAATCTGTGGCGAGGAATTTCTATGGGCAATTAATTAAGGATTTAGGTGACATTGTACAAATAGCAAGACAAAAAAGTGTAGAGAATGATAGTGAAATTTATTTTACTGTAAGTCCTCAGATTAAATCAATATGACCTAAAATGTATAATTTTAACACGTATCGTTTACTGTTTAGATTAAAAATGTTACTACTATACTATAGTCAGTTTTTTCTCATTAATTAGTTCTAGTTCGTTAATTGTAATTAATACGTATTAGAATAAGCGTACAGTTGGGGGTCACGCAGGGACATCAAAACAATTAAATAACTATGTTTAATATCAAATCGACCAATCTGAGGTTGCGCTGTTTTTTGTTTCTGGTAGCCTATATAAGCAAAAACTTGGGCTGAGGAGAGGATTCTGACATTTTATGTTAACGCGAAACCACATTCCTTTGTTAACCCGATTTAAGGTTAGGTGATTTGTTTGCAACGTTCGATTTTTTTTAATGAAACTTGAACTGATGCTATAATAATAATATTGTTAATGTGTGTGTAATTCATATATTTGTGGCAAATTTTTAAATAAAACCAAAAGCCACATGCGTGTTTGAATTTTTGTTTGATGCAAAAAGTTGAAGTGTTATATGATAAAATATGACCGAAAACTCTGTACCAAAACTGTTCGAAATGGTTACGTTATAGGAATTAAAGAAAAATAAAATGGCCTGACATTGTTATAACCTCATTTTCTTATTTTCTGGATGCTATATTCATTTTCTTGTTATTTCAGGCTGTACAGCTAACCTCACTGCATTATTGAGCTACTTACTGACTATGAGAACGAGCAGAAGACAAAGTGGCTGTATCGTCACTTTTCAGTGAAAAGAACTTGAAATTAATTGTAAACTTAAGTCCATTGTGGATTAAGGTTCCTAGTGTTAGGTATATGTATTAATTGTGGGAAAATAAATTAACGTTAACGCAAATGTAGTATTATTGAACTACAAAAGATATTAATAAGGGTCTCTTCCCAAATTTTAATGCAAATATCAAATTAAATGTATTTTCTGAAGCACAGAACTATCTTAATATCTTATTGTAATTATTTGATGCGAACGTTTTATGACATACTATCATTTCCTTGAATCTAATTTCCTTGTTGAATGTTATGTCTAAGGTAAATATCAACATTATAATAGAAGTAAAAGTGCCTAATAAGCACATTTATAAAACTAAGACACATAAAGGTATATATTATTGTTACTTTCCTTAATTATTAGTGGCTTAGTTTTCTATAATCTTATATTACAAAATAAGTTTGTGGTTAGGTAGGTATCAATTATTTGGAAAAACTACAACATTATATTATTACAGTGTCTGTAATGATATTGTATACATGTTAGCAAAATTATTTTAAACAAACAACTCATAACCTTGTAACATACTGATTACAATATAATTAATAAACAAACAATAATAATAAATTGTTCATACTGAAAAATTGTAACGCAAAATAATTGCAAAACATAATTTGGCAAGAAGTAGTATCATGATCAGTACCTACAATGCGTTTAATTTCCTTTTTACTTTCCTCGTCTAAAAGAAGAAGGTACTATTGTAATCGCGAAAAAGTCACCTTCCGAGATTTCTTCAGATCTTCACGTTTCAGATGACGAAAAATAGATTTTCTCAGTTCTGCCTGCCTTTTGGCGGTATAAGACAAAAACTATTTATTGGAAAAGACGATATTTTGCATGCAGATTATATGTTTGCCTGGCATGAAGCCAAGAAAATGTCCGACAAATATATACAGGGTGAACACCTTAAAAAATAAAATCTTTGTTGATATAGCATTTTGAGTACGGGTGATTCTTTGTAAAGAAATACTGTTGTGTTGCAATATGTGACCTAATTTCATGAGGTGATAAATTTGATAACAACGGTAGGAGTTTTTCCGCTCACCCAAAAAAAAAATGATTAGGAAGTGGAAGAACTGAATTAAACAGAATTTCAGTGGGGGAAACTTCAAGACCTTTAAGTCAATAAATCCAAGGCAGGTTATCAACCCATGAATACGCACCTTCAGTGGAAATAGCCTACTTAAGGCTTTTATTAAACCTTTACACGATTCCTTGGATAATAGGCTACACTGTTTCGAAGATTTTGGATACCAAGCGTTGAGATAAAACTTTGCCAGCGTCTTGACAAAAATATTTGCGCGTTATCATTTGATAATATCTTTGGAATCCCGTAACATGCTACCAAATTGTTTACGAATGCAGTGATAACTTTCTCTACGATAGTAGAAGCGAGGAGTATTGCTTCAAGTCACCTAGAAAAACGGTCAATTATGGATAGAATGTATTCATACTGACCGCATTTCGGGAAATGAACAATACGTTGACATGTCTAAATCGCTTATCAGGCTCTTCAAATGCAAAATGCGGAGGCTTAGTGTGCCGAATTATTTTACAATTTGGACACTTGCTGACCCACGCCTTTACATCTTTGTGCATCGAAGGCCACAAAAAGCGTTTGGAAAGTAATTTCCTACTTCCTCTAATGTCAGAATGAGCTATTCAGCGAATTGATTTGAAAATAAGATACTATCTGTCCCAGGATTCTTTTTTCTGACGTCATCTGTATATGAAGTAATCAAAGAAATATTTATCTAGCACTTTTACATTTGTTTCCGTTTGATAGACAAAGAAAACAACAGTAATTGATTTCTGCTATCGCGCTCATTAGGTTACGAAGTGTGTCAAATAGGGCCGGCAGTAAATACGAGTGGAACAGAACTAGTACAGCACTGTTGAACTTTCATCTGCCGGGCAATGCCTTATGAATTTGGTTTCTAATCTGACTTCGTGCTTGTGTCAAATTACTTCGATTGTTTATTTTCTGGTTTCAAGTGCATTTTTGCAGTTTTCCTGGCCTTATAAACAGTTTTTTTCAGAACTACTACTACTTGCGTTTTTCGTATCAGGTATGCAGTCGGGTTCGTAAATTTCATGGTTAGGATATGTACCTTTGTGTTTCCAGTCTTAGTTTTGAACTTTTGGGTGCAATACCTGGCAAACGTTTAAATTCTCAGGTTCTTTCGCTTTTAGAATACTTTGAAATAGAGAAAGTAAATGGCGGGCCGCTGTTACCACTAACTGCAGTTCGTGCAGTAAGTAAAGTTATTCATAGTGCTTTATATTAAATAAATCTAAATCTTAGAGAGTAGCAAATTCATTAAAAATCAGTGAATCAAGTGTTACAACGATTAAGCAGCGAAGTAAAAGAAATCCGACTTTATCTAGTATAGGAAAATCAAGGTCGAGGCGTAAATATAATGCACTTTAATAACTATTAAATTATATTATAGTGACGACCTAACCTCACTTTTATGTGTTGACTTTAACAACTGACCGGAAGTTTCATGATTATCTATAGTTGTTGAATTACCAACTTGGTAGTTAATCTTAAGTCATACACATCCCCGTGTGACGTCAGGAGGAGGAATCCTGGGACAGACAATATCTAAATTTTTCAGGTATGTATGGTTTGGTGACATTCGTAGGTTTGTCGATCCAAATCTCTGTGCCCTTAGAAATTTTGTTTTATAAAAGAAATATTCGATTTCCTCAACAATAATTGTTGCGATTCTGGATCTGACCCTTGAGATAAAGTCAGTTCCTCATAATCATCAGTATTAGGTAACAGCATCTGCTGTAACATTTTCACAGCCCTTGACGTATCGAATATTGCTACAAAACTGCAAAATGTATTCCAACATGCGAAAAACACGCGGAAGGTGATCGCCAGATGATTTGGTTATTGCTGCTGTGAGAGGACTTCGTTAATAATAGAGATATCGAAATAGATATTTATGTATTTAGTGTGTAAAGAGAGCCATTTTGGTATGAGGATGCGAGTTTCGTGCCGAGCGGTAGCGAGGCGCGAAAAAGCAACCGAATACCAAAATGGCTCTTTACACTCGAAATACATACAAAATTTTTTCTACGGTCCTAAATAAATAACAAAATTGTTAAATAATTGAAATTTCGATACACACCATTTGATGAAGTCGTTGTACCGCCGTTCATAAAGGCCGCGCGATTTTGCCGGCAACAACACTCGTTGGTTGCTGTCTGGGTCGCTTCAAATACTTCTGGCGGGGTGCAATTACCTTCAGATTCCATCTTCGCCTTCACAAAAACTCACAAACTCAATAAATCTGTTGCGTGATGAGATGGACGCACCGTGATGCAATTGTCAATAATTTTAGCCAGTTCCAGAAAAATGACGAATTAAATTAATAATCAGGTTAGCCATGGCGATGCGTAAAGTAAAATGAAGTGACGCGATTATTTCATTAAGACATTGTTTACGTGGTTGCGATGCTAAAATGGTTACTAGGGAAAAAATGTGTGAATCGCTAACTTTTCGCATTGACAGTGAGCGCTTAATAGTCAGTTTTAAAGGTAACCGTAGAAAAAAAACTTTTTTGCTCTAAATGACAGTATGCAGCCTATAAGCTGTCATAAACCAATTTAAATCACGGCCTTCTATTTTTGTGTAGTGATACACAACTTTGATTTTTAAATGGAACACCCTGTATATTTTTAGATATTTGAAGTCAACACTAAAATGCTTTATGATAGCATACTTAAACTAAAATTTTGAAACCTGCTATTTTTAAAAAATAAAAAAATATATATCTATTTTGCTAGAATAGGCTAGAAATGACTTATGCAAAATTACTAACAATCGAACAAGAAATGCAAACCAAACTGCACGTCCTTTTAAAAATTCCTCATGACCGAATTATCGCACCACACGTACTAAAATAATTGGAAACCATGTTTTTTAAATCTCTCTAAGAGTAGCTGATTGATTTCAGTACAAATTAGTAATTTTTCCGCCATCTCGTCCATTCAACCCTATTTAATCGGAAACAGTTACCTAAAAACATGCGTAAACATCCATATGGGCATCACGACAACGTTAAGTGAGTACTTGCATACTGAACAAATCTTTACGTTTGAATAATTTGGTTCATTTTTGAAGCTAAACGGTGAGCCAATAATATTTTGCTGACATTGACAATATTTATATCCTTACATGTATTATCTTCACAAATAGCTTTAGAACATAGCTCATCAGACCGATCTGTTTCCATAGTCATTACAGTATTTCGTGGTCTGAGGGATTATTCTAGTTCCATATGTGCAATTGAATATGCCTAGCAATAATGTAGAGGCTTTTACTTCTTTCAGCATTTTAATCACTTCCATACATACTTACACCCGGCGCTTCTCCATTTCTTGTTCCTGAAATATTCGTTGTTACGTGTTTGCCGTAATTCATCGATTAAATAATTTTTTCTTCCGTGTCTGTTAAAATTTGGTTTGTCTAATTCAACTAATGTTGTTTTTATTGCTACAAATTTCAGCCAGCTATACGAGTATGTTTGACTCTCATATAAATGGTGAATAAACTGGTCTCTGCGATGAATTTTCTTATAAATTTCATGGTATATATTCGGCTGCTTGTCCTTGTAGATTCTTCTGAGATTCAGATTTAAAGTATGTTCGATTATCTGTGCTTTATGTTTAGTTTTTATACATATTAGTTTATCTTGGCTCACCTCTTTCATGTTATTTTTGTCTGGTTCTACATGGAGTCAATATCATTTTATCACTCTCGGCGCTATTTTTTAATTGTGTCGCTGCTAGAAGGTTATGATCTGAAAAATATCGATACGAGCATAGGTTCTTGCTTTCTTATATATATTCTTAAATCTCCTGTTGCTGATTAAACAATCTGTTTGACTGCTCACTTTGCTGCCATCATTAGATATCCACATATAAAGTCATATTTGCTGCTGTTTAAAATGGGTGACACTTATTATCATATCTAACAACTTGGCAGTTTTATCTCTCTCTCGATATGAAAATCCCACACCTTACAAAATATAGGCAAAATCGATAAATGGTAATTACAGTTTGATTCGAAGAAAACGTATTTGTTACCTTGCAAAAGAGTTTCGCCTTTGGAGTAGTTAACATATTGAGTACCGTACCCTTTTGCTTTCCTAGTTGTCCTATCAAACACAATTCTTATAAAGCTCTTCACTAAAATGGATAATAACAACCTTAATGATCACACACTTCAATCCCCAAAGTAGTTTTTATAATGATAATGACCTTGAAATACTTGAAGTCGCCTATTTTCTTATTGTAGTCCATTCTGCATAGGGATATTTCTAGTGACAACTACTTTTATAGCAAATTCTTTGCCAGAGTCCTTGAAATGCTCTTTTGGCAGGCATCCCTTATTTTTTTGGATCGGTCCCTATTGTAACTAGCTTGGCACACTGCTCGTCTACTATTTTTGGTATTATGTTTTGCCGTGCCTCATTTTGCTACTTCCTGTACTGCAGACCTTGGTTTACTGCCGTAGCCATTTGTTTATTTTTTATGGTGCATTGCTATATTTCACATTGTTCTCTTCGTACTGTAGGATTACTACTTTATTTATTATTGTTGATATATTTTGTCTCATTACATGGAAGATAACCGTAGAATTTAGAAAACCCCTTAAGAACTGAACATAACAGAGGTATTAAAGGCAGTTAGTACAATAAAAAATGGTAAAGTTCCTGGTCTAGAGCACATACCATTAAAACTAATCTATTTCCATAAAATTACGAGAATTAAAAATGTAACGGGATAAAACGACAACTACGACATATCAAGGATGGCACCCAGATGGATTGCCAGTTGGTAAAAGGCTGAAACGATAATTACAACAACGCGCCAAGTTGTAACGATACAACACGATATTTACGACAAATCAAACAAAGCTAAACGACTCACGCGTAAGTTGACTCACAATCGGGAATGTATTACATAGGACCGCTGCCCAGCCCGTTACAAAAGAGTTGCCGACTAAACTCAGTGGAGCGAGGGGTGGCCCGACATGGCATAACCCTGGACAACGGCCTAATAAACGGAAAATCAGATCTAAAATGATAATGCGTCACCATATTTCCTACAAGGGAAGAATGCATAGGTGAACTCACCGAGGAAAGGTGGAAGTATAATGAATTCACCTTTTAACTATAACCTTGGCAGTGTCTTGGTTAGCGAGCCAAGTGCAACATCACGGACCTACCTTTCGAAGAACTCACTTGAACAGCTGGCCAAGCTCCTTTTAGTAAAGTAAAGATCGGGAACTTCATTCCATGTAGGAACATGACCTGAGACAAGGCAAGTCAGGGTAGCTGAAATAACTCTTTTCAACTATTGAAATTACTGGTAAACGATATCAACATTAAACTATCGAAATACTAAATCAATTATCAGTAACAAAAGGCCGTATTCTACTAAACAAGTTGGAGTTGCGACACGTTTCAATCTGTTACTACGTAAAGTTAAACAAGATCATAAAAGCTGACAGTAAATAAATTATAATGACAGGTAAACAACTATAATGGTTCAACAACATGTAAAGATATCAACAACACATGTTACAGCGACGGAAACGTAACGAAAATTGTCTGACACTTCGGTACACTTGAAATTCTCACTATAAAGCTCTGCAATGTTTACGATACCTCTCAGAAGCTGCAATGGTCGCCGGTCCACACACTGCAGAAGACACGTAAGGGGAACTGCATCAACTCAACGCGAAGCTGCTGGCTGAAGCGGAACTATGGGAATTATCCTCTAACGATACGTAATCGAAGCACGCTGCGGGACATTGCCAGAACGGTAAAGCAAAAGCTTCGCGAAACAGAATAAGCTGCTAATGAGTTTTCACTGAGAGTCCGTCCAAACGACGTACTATAGGGGATGCCGCCCCACGATAAACGAAAACTCCAAGGCTTACAGTGGTAAATAACCACGCTACGTTCTCCCTATAGCCAAGGCTACACCCCTTGCAATTCATAAAGAGTCCAAGAAATGCGGAATACAACACTTGCGTACGGAACAAAACATGCTGTACACCCAAACACTGAAGGAACAAACCGTTAGGCGTTGTGAGGGCAAAACCTCCGACTTTCTCTCTCAAACGCACGACAACTATTTCCATTCTGGCTCAAATCTGTACAAGAATTCACGTCGCCAGACAGGCCGAGAAGAACCACGTGCCAGTGGACCCGAACCCGCGATAACACAGAATGAGTCTGTTTACAAATTCTGTGAAAGTGAACGGTGGACGTTAGAAGATAAACCGCCAGCAGGACGACCTCCAGTAGCTGTTCATACCAAGCATATTAGTGCTGCAAAAAAACTGCTTAAGCAAAATCAAAATGTAACTCATAAAGAAATTCACCAAAACTAGTTATTGAATCATCCGTAGTAGATAACATTTTGCTGGGTGTGATGTAGATGAAAAGTCGGTGGGTACTATATTTATTAACCAAGGAAAAAACAGGCAATGGTAGACTCGTGCAGATTTATGTCTTGAATATCTAATTATGACCCCAAAACTAAACAACAATCAAGTGGTTGGATTTTAAGAAATGATATTATGCCAACAAAAGCTATTCGCGGTGAAAATAAAAACAAAAAAAATATTGTTGCTTTCTTTAGACGCAGAGGTCCGTTTGCAACAATTCTTCTTGACGACTATAAAACCATAAATTGTAATTGGCATACAGAAGTTTGCTTTTATAGTGATTCGAAAAATTGTGCAGTAATCACCAAAAATCTGGTTTTCGTGAGATATTGTTACACCATGATAATGCAACTTAGGATGCGACGTTCGTGCCTAGATAAATTAAATTTAAACATAAATCAATGTGTTGGAATTTATAATCTGCCCACTTTCGTTACAATCAGCGCTTGATCTCCAAGACACGCCCAACACTGATAAAAGATAAATGCTTCACTGGGCGCGTACGCATCTACGTATCGCTTTGGCTCAGTTTCACTATACTGCGCTAGAAGATACGCTCGGCCAATAGTCCACCAGAAAACGGTATAAAAGCGAAATGCTCACCCCATGAACGACAGTTGAGTTCAGCGTTCCAGCTTCATCAGCTTTAAGCCTCAAGGTGGGCTTATGTTTTGACGCTTTAAGATAGAGCAGCCGGAAGCTCTGCCCACCTGAAGTCGCCCGTCTGCGAATTCTGATCCCAAACCTTCTCCTGAAAAGCTGACCAACCTAAGCACACCTAGACGTTATCAGCAATGAGATCCCCTTAAAGCACCTACCCTCTAACCAAACCGCCATCAGTTGTGAGACCTCGTGCAGACCCTAATAACCCACCGCGTTCCTAATCGGCGATGAGCTTTTCTGCTGCTCCTATAACGGTCAGCTAGCCGTTATCGGTAATTAATTTTTCATAAAGCACTTACTCGTTTATCTGACCTACCCCCGGAGCGGCTCTGCCACATCCTGTAATTAAAAAACTACCTGGTGCAACAATGCAAAACCTCCACGTTGCCACAGCCCGTTAGGGTGACCCCGTCGTCTCTATCGTAGAGTAAAAGGCACCTGGTGCCGCAGCCTGAATCTGGATGGTGCCATGGACCCCTGGATGGCGGCTCGACTACTAAATACAACGTCATACGTAAGCTGCATTACTTTGAGGAAAGGAAAACATTGGCTGGTCACCAGCACCATAAATAGGCAAAAAATCAACTGGGTTAACGATGAAGTTTCCCTTCTTGTTAAGGGGAAAGCCCTACAACTTTCCCAGGCAAACTTATAATCTTCTGAAGGATCTAAACCACAAATCAAGAGCCCGCTCGCCATATCGCAGCGTTCATGGCCCTGGCCTAAAGGTCTTGTATGCACTAAGAGATGAGCCATTGGATCCATAAATCCAGGACCATGTGATTTAACAGAAAAAGATGATTTGTTTTATTTGTAAGAAGTATATATAAAATTTAAAGTAGACAAAGATCAGGCACTTCATGGTTTGTCGATCTAAACCACTTCCATGTTTCAACTCTTGCATATACAGGGACTCCACTGTGACTGAACTGCCCTTAAATGTAATGAACCGTCTTGGCCATGGCTCCTACAGCTGCATAAATTGACCAAAGACAAGCCAAAGCACTAACATGATACGCGAACACCGGAAAGAACACTCGCCAAAGTTATAATTACTTTTAGAAACACTGCACTGATATTGTTTAGACGCGCAGCATTTAGTTGTTCTGTTTTATTAGTTACAGCAACAACCGTTGACAACCACGAGCAGCGTCAGGAATGTCACTAGTCTAGTTCCAGTGGCATCCGCTCTGCCTGCAGCGCCGCCGATTCTCAAAACGTTGGTTTGGCTGTCTACCCTGGCAAGCATTTGCGAGGCCCCCAGCTACCCGAAGAACTTCTTTATTTTCATTCTCTGAACTTAATTTGTATAACTGGTGTTATTTTAAGAAATTTCGACTTGTAATACAAAAGCCAATATGTACATGTTATTTACGCTTCTCATATTCTATTTCACTCGAAAATAAAACGAACCTTTGGTTTACTGGGCGAATACAGGGCGACTAATCGAAAAACGATTGCGATTCGCTAAAATAACCTTACCAGAGCAAAAGTTTACAAATTGAAAATATTACAAGCATGCAGTCGCAATAGTATATTAAAATACAGGTTGCAGAAGGCATCTATTCAAGCACGAATTTGAAATGTCGAAACGAGCCGCATCGCGGCGAGTTGAGGAACAAATGAGTGCTTGAAAGACCTTCTGCAATGAGTGTTTTATACTATTTTTGCTATTTTTCCGCTTTACACCATTTTATACATTAAAAATAAAAATCTAACTCTATTCTAGCACTCAAATGACGTCATTTGGGTGCTAGAATGGAGTTATTCTAAACGCAAAATAGAAAAACACTTTTTATAGATAAATCTACAGTGCAGCTGACCACTCACCCTCCCTGTAGTCTAGTTCTTGTCCGAAGCGGATGTGTAACGATCTTCCTAAATGGAAAGTGGTTTCGTTCATTCATTATCTTTAGCCTTACATTTCATTGTCGTGGTTAAGGATAAATAGCTTGAAAAAACAAGAACGTTATATTCTTTAAAAGTATTGTAACTAACAACTAACATAACAGCTTGGAACATCTTAAAAACAAAAATGTGGTAACTTAGGTATATCAGTAGGTGACGATGTGGCATACACCTTGTTTATTCGCATACGATAAAATCTTGTAAGCTGCCGGCAAAGAGTATAAAAATGAGGACTTGAGATAAATCTGAAAAAAAAACGACTATATAGGTAAGCATATCGGTTATAGAAGAATTTGCGATCCCAAATGTAGTTCTATTCCAGAATTTATAACGTAATAGAAAACTGCCTCGTATGTCGGATGTTTCTTTTACTTTCTACCCATTCTAGTCTCCTTTTCTTCCTAGCAACCGTCACAACAGTTTTAAATTTACAGTTTGTCTCAAGGATCCTTTCCCTGACGTCATGTCTGTATGAATGGTATAAGGTATAAGGGGAAACAGATGCAATCACAATTTTACATCATTTCCGCGATTGCTTCATATGCACGTGACGTCAGGGAAGTGACTCCTTGTAGGAACTGTATTGTCGTAATAATACACTGAAAGTGCAGAAACAGACAAACTATGGAATCAATAAAAGCATATACTCGTAATGTTTAATGTAGGTGTCATGCAGTAGTAAAGTTCGTAACAATAGTTTACTATGTCTTCTAAGTATTTATATTTCTTGTATAATCTGAACTAGCTAGCAAATTAGGGGCTTGAAATGACTAATTTAAACACCAAATATACATAAAGTAAAAATTAAAATGCTATAGTCTGTTCAGTAAACATAAAAACACAAAGTGGACTTTGATTTGCAAAATTTCATGAGTGTACTTCCAAATTCGATCTTTGTCTAGGAATGTACTTACAAAAAGTTACTAAAACAAATAGGTTAAGGATGTGACATCTGTCATAAATGTTTTAAGTAATTACTTTAAAGGATCCATATATATAATAGACTTGTCCGTCCGGGACGCTGTTTCAGCAGCCAAACCGTAAGAGAAAAAAGTTATGAAAGTTATATGTTTGGAATGGTCATGTCAGGGCAGGAACCGAATTTCAGTCTCTAACACTAATTATTTTCTTAATTATCCTAATCCTAACTTTTTAGGTTAGATTCTAGGCAAATTTTATCAAGGCGAATGCGACTGGTAGTTTGCTACCAACAATGACGTCATATACGTACGTGTGGTGAATACGATTTCTATTTGCAAAACGGTCTTTTTTGTTTTATTAAATGAGACATTTGTCTCACTGGACTGCTAGTATTATTCAAATACTGTGTTGAATACTATTGAAGTAGAGTTAATTAATAGGTATTTTTATTACATTTTATAAAAGTTCGGCGGTAAATTTCCGAAAAAATATCTACTTTATTAATTGTCATTGATTGTCATTTTTAAATTCAAACCTGTCTTTATGCAGGTGTGGAAACCTATGGAAAACAAAATACAGAATCCCTGGCACCATAACTATATGTATATTCCAACTTCATAAAAATAAAAATGTATGCATACATGATATTTATTGTAAAACGATTAGATTATTTCGAAGATACGCAAGCAGAATGTTTATATCAAAACGATAAATAAAGATAACAAATTCTAAAATAATTTTAGATAAGAAACATTTAAAATGTTTGTGTAAAATAGATTACCCTCATTATAACTCAACTATTTCAATATCGGATCTGCTCTGTTGTTTTCAATTTGCCTTAATTACTATTGAATGGTGCGTAGATGTGTGTACTTGAAAAGGTTTATAGGCATTGTATTACATTAATTAATTATAAATAAACTTATTCCACCTACAAATAGACGCGAAATTATGTACATAAAGGTATAATAACATCGTGTGTTTATATGAACAGCTTCGTATAGACGTGCGGGTGTGCGTTAGCTGTTAGCTTAAATGAATTACAATAAATCAGCTTGTTTTCTTTATCCTCGTTTAATATTACTTTATCAACATGCGAAACTTAAAAACTTTAATTAAAATATCTGAACGTTAATTACACGTTGGTTAATTAAGTATTAAAGGTGCGGTTTAGAAATAAAATAAGAAGAAAATTGTAAAATGTCATCTATGCCAACTTATAGGCTTCGTCAAAATTAATGCTCTTTGAAATTTTGTCATATATTATCCAATTATTACAACTTTGATTTTTATATTGCGCCTTTGTTTAGAGAATTAGAATAAAAAAGTCAAAGTCAACTCAATGTAATTGTTTCAGTTTGAAGTAATGTTCCGGAAATAGCCTAACAATAAGCAAACAGCCAAATGTTGTCCATCCTAAAACTAATTTTGACAGAATAGTTATTTATTTCAAACGGCCACCCGAAACCCTGTTAATTTTCTGCCGATATATTTCACTACTTTAGAGGGTCCTAAATACATTTTTACTGCTAGGTAAAGCCCATGTCGATTTGTTCTATCGTTTTACACAATTTATGCCTAATACTGAAGTTAAAATACGTTAGTATAAAGGCTTCTAATATAATTTACAAGCAAAATTATTATGCTTTAGTTGTCTATTACATTAGGGCATTACTTGAGTAAATGTCAATATCGCATGGACAAGACTTTTTTCCTGTAATGAATTTACTTGATTTGATTTCCACAATGTCAGTAGATAAAACCTTTAATTTATGGTGTTGTTTTGAGCTTTTAATCACACTTTAAAATTGAAAATATTATATAAGAAAGCTTTCGGAGGAAAGCCATTTCTGCTATCAATGTAAAAAGTAGCGGTGTGACAGAAGGTCAGGTATGAAAAAATAAAGTAAACTATTGTGTGCTCTAATAACAACATTTATAAGGGCCGGAATTTATTTTCTTGCAGGGCCTATCCGTTTCGGATATTGGCTATTGTTTATTATAAACCATTCAAGACAATATGACTATCTCAAGACTTTTCGGGTGATTCTGAAAACAGGAAACGCGCCAACTTCTCATAATCGAATATTCCAGACATGTCGGATAAAATTAGAGGAATTGGCAATGGCTTTAATTTTCGGTGGGTATTCAAAAAGGCGAATACTTTGTGGTTAATTCTTGCTAAAAACAAACCGTTCGACGAAGACCAACATTCAACGAATTGATAATATAGTCTGTCCTGTTAGTGTGGAAAATAGTATATCGGTAAAACATCCAGGCCTTCAGATTTCAGAAGGATACAAACAATTTATTGACGGCTATTAAACTAAAAAAAAAAAATTTTACATGTATTTTCTTACTAGGTAAAATTAGATGAAACTGTCAATGTCAATGAAGTAAATATCTTTCCACCTTTATATAATTTCTGAAAAAGTTTTGGGATTAACTAAAATTGCATTTTCTATTATCTTTATGTGATTAACAATAATTTTTTTCTCCAACCACACGAATAAGACGCCATATTGTCGAATAATTGTGTATAAAAAGTAAGTCATTTCGGGATGTTCGCAAATTACCTTGGCAACTGTACACTTTTCGATTCATATTTCCACTAGTACAAAAATGGACGCAAGATAGGGTTTTACATGGTAAATTTTAAATAAAAAGCAAACGCTTCGTCAATATTCGGCAGTCGCCGTCGTCGTTGTTTATTTTTCCCGTACAGTGATTGTGTATTTGCGCCATCACAGTTCTAAAATATAACCTACAATGATTGATTCTAAATAATAAGTCATATTACCGAATTTATGAGTAGTTGGAGAAAAAATAGTATGTTTCATTAGTAAAAAAAATGCGGAAATTTAGAAAATAGGGGAACTTTTTGGTAGAGCTTTGATATTTTTTTTGTATGTGTAGTTTGGGTCGCTGTACACGAATATCAGGTTTTCCAACTTCACTTTTGACCGGAAACATATTTTTTACAAGAAAAACTGTGCAAAAAACAAAATTTTTATTTTTTCTAAAATTACTCGAAAACAATCAATTTCGTAGTGTTGAACTTATTTGGATTGAAAGAGGATAAAAATTCCTACATATTAAGTACTTGTAGTTTTTTTTACGATCAATCGTTCATCCGAGAGGAAGCTGCGAAGTTATAATAAAGTCAAAATTTAGAAAATAGGTAAACGTTTTGGTAGAGCTTTGATATTTTTTATATGTGTAGTTTGGGTCGCTGTACACGAATATCAGGTTTTCCAACTAGAATTTTGACCGGAAACACGTTTTTCACAGGAAAAACTGTGCAAAAAACGAAATTTTTACTTTTTCTAAAATTGCTCGAAAGCAATCCATTTCGTAAGTGTTGAACTTATTTGGAATGAAAGAGGATAAATTTTCCTACGCGTAAGACTCTCCGGACTCCGCTGCGCGTCGTGCGGCGATCTTTCTTACTTGTCCCGAAATCATGCATTTTTTGTACTAATGAACATTTAAACTTTCTATATAATTAAGTGCCATGTTTTTCCTCTTCTGAAACTCGATTGTCTAATAAGCTTTTGTTTCGCAAAGCCAGTGATATAGCCAAAATCAAGGCAGTCCACTGAAATGTACTTCAAGTTTAGTCGAATCTTTAATCCATAAAAAATGCAGAAGTGCCAAATCCGCAGAAAGTGCGGTCCAAGGTCTAGATTTTCCGAGTTCAATCCATTCGCAGTATAAATTTGGTGCTCTACTTTGTTGAAGCAAGATCTCGATAATATCTTCGTCAACAGGGAAAAGTTTTAAAGCCTGTGGAAACATATGAAGGTACAGGGTTTCCGTGAAAAGCAAAACGGTGTTTTTGTGTATTCATCATGAACGATATCTGAAGAATAATATTTAAAAGTTAATAAAACCAATAAAAATCTTTTCAAACTATTATGAACACACCTGTATACAGGGATAACCTAATAGTAAGATAATAAGATTCGGTTGAGTTAGACAAAATGTGGTGGTTCTAATTTCTAGTATAATGGAATGTTACGCTTATTTGTCGATATTTGAAATGAATAATCTTTATATGCACTACTATAACAATTCTTTATTATCAAAATTTCTTTTATCTACTCCTACTGCACAATGGCCATGAATTATGATTCATAATTCACGATTTGCAGCCAATCATATAATTCTATTTTCATTATTCAATAGTTTGCAAATTGCAACCAATCAGAAAATTCTATTTTCATTATTCAATAGGTTGTAGCCAATCACAAAATTCATTCTTATTATTAAATGACTTTTGAAGTTAACAGCTGTCACAAATGTCATAATTCTGAAATATGAACACAAGGCTCCTATTGCATAGGAGTAGATAAAATATCGTATTATATTCGCGATTATGGCCATTATTCACTCAGATGACTTGCGCCACGCGCCTTCGGCTTGTGGCGCAAATGTCATCTTCGTGAATAATGGCTGTCATAATCGCTCATATAATAATATACTATTACGTAAGCTTGCATACAACTTTATTCTATGACATGTCAAATTGACATAACCCAAGGTTTTTGCCGATATGTACTTTTTTCACTTCTGGGAACAAAACACGGTTTCTACGATACCAAAATCGTAACAGAAATCATGAATTATTCAATAGAGGAGAGAAATTTACCTAGGGAGTTTTCAAATTTGAGATTAGCAGGTTCGGTTTTGCGTCAGTCTGTGTCAAAACTGATGCAAAACCTAACCTGATAACTTAAAATTTGACATAGACTTACAGTGCCACCAACTTTAAAATTTAAAAATGTCAATAAATTACGTTTTAAAAAACCAGGTTTGTAGTTTTCTCTCTTCCTGCAACGCGAAAAAAATTGTATTTGCAATTCGCAGAAACTACTATTCTGCTTCAGTGCTATGTGACCCTTGGGCTTCACCCTCCAGTCACAAATTGCACATCTACAAAATAACGCATTTCTCTCCCTCATACTCTACTATTTATGTTCAAACTTGATATCGGTGATATAGATTTCTTTTATCTAAAACGTAATCTAACATTTTACTCAACTGCTCTTACGAATATCACAACTACACTCACTTTAGGTAATTATTGATGGGACATTGGAGTTTTACTTTATTTATAATAAATTCTGTGCTTTCAGATATATTAACAATTATCTGCGAATTGAACAAAAATGCGAAAACAAAAATTGAAGTAAAAAGAGCCAATTTACCCAGAAATAGCACGCAGCACTGGAATACCACAAGGTGACTCGTTAAATGCTGATTTGTTTAACATAATAATAGAAAAGATAGTAAACAACGTTAGAGGACTTACAACTTACAAGACGTATATAATTAATATTGCAAAAACGCGAAAGAAATAATGGCTGATTCATGCACAACAAGCAGAAGATTCACTTGGGAGAAGAAACCCAGGGAGATTCCTCAAATGATGGAGGGATAGCTGGCTTACCTCATCGTCTGAAGTAGAGTAAAGTAGTGTGAAGAAGAACAGGTGTAAGCCTAATATAAAAGAAGAAATATTTCTTTTCAGATATCAAATCTTCAAAAGGCCACACCAGCTATATACTATTGAGATGATCTTCGATACTACAGACTCTCTATATTCTAGGACTAGATAACAGCAATAATTATGCAGATCCCCGATACCGCCAATGTATTAAGGCCAAGCAGCAACGTCCTCCATCTACGATACATTACATCCCTCGATGTCAACATGCCGTTCCTTGGTATACTTTAATGAAAACACGCTTTTCTACTTCAAGGTGGTGTTATACTATTTGTAAATTATTCAATCCACACTGATTGACTAATTTTTAATTTCTTTATACATTTATAGCATGTTTATTTCCGTTTAAGGAAAATGTACTCAAATAAAATATTTTTAATTTTTTTATTCATAACATTCCCTAGCATCCAGCTTAATTGCGAAAAATAACATGGTTATAATTTTTAATTAAGTCTTGCCTTATTGTAAATTTGAACAATTACAATTTTAATATCCAAATTCCTATATTTTTGTCATCCTTTATCTATCTATTTGTACATGCATTTATTTCTTTACTACTCGATCTGCCGTTACAAGGATGAACATTAAAGTGATGTATTACCATGTTCCACATAAAAGTAACTACAATTTTAGTTCTGTTTTAATTATCATCTATCCTATAAGCTTTATTTATTAATCAAACTTAAACAATATTATGCAACTGAACTTGTATCATCATTTTTATTCAGCTATTCCAAATAACACATCAATTCCCATTTTTATTTTACAACTATCTACCACTTTAATGTTATATGGAGAAATATAGAATCATTACAATAAACTACATTTAATTTTTTTTATTAAACTATCGAAAAACACGATATTTTCAGATTTCAGCTTCTGGGAACAATATGAACATATACATAAATCAAACTAAGTTAGAATGGAATGCAAGAGATAATGCTGTTAAATATCTGGGGATGTATTGAGATGGTTTTATGCTCATAATTTAGCTCTGTATGCAGTGAGAAATATTGAACAAAGTCAATTAAAGCACAGAGTTGAAATATTTTATTTAATTGCAATTTAAACAGTAGTTGAAGTTATTAAATGCATTGGAAATGAGATACAAGAAGCATAATTAGAGGGATAATGGCAAGCATAAGCAAAGCAGTTTTCAAAGGGATTGAATTTGAAGTTTGAGTAAAATATAATAAGTAATAAGTACAATAGTTTTGAGCATAATTGAAACCAGACCAAATGAAAGTAAATAAGATAAAGGGTTGGTTACGTGCATAATGAATGAGCGTAGAGTTAGTAATAAACGGACAGGCCAGTGAAAAGCAAGCAATCTGAAAGGTAGATAAAAATCGAAGCAAGATAAGATAGGATTTACAAAGAGCAATAGAGAACGAGAGCAACTGAATTGGATCGCAAGAAATATCGTAATAATAAACCCAAAGGAATTATCGGAGACAAAGATATTAAAGATAACGAAGATTTAAAGGTGGTACCAAAAAAGGCACATATCTTTGTTTCGAGATTTGCCCCAAACACAAAAACTGAAGCTATCCTTAAACTTATAAAACCTGAATTTTTAGAAGCTCAATGTAATGAATTAACATCTAAATATCCTGAAGAATATTCTTCTTTTAAAGTGACAGTTGATATTAAAAATATTGTCAAAGCTATGGACCCTTCCGTTTGGCCATCCGGTATATATGTTTCTAGGTTTTTTCAAAGGAGGTCACCACCTGCAATGAAGATTTAGTTTCTACTGCTAATCTGGAATTTAAATGCAAAACATCGTTAAAAATTGTGTACTTAAATGTGCAATGTTTAACAAACAAAATGAACGAAATGCAAGTTTTTTCAATTAAACATCAACCTGATATTATATGTGTTGGTGAACACTGGTGCAACCAATACAACATAGCGTTAATGACTTTAAATGGTTACGATCTAGCTAGTAGCTACTGCCGAAGATCATCTATTCATGGAGGATCCCTTATCTTCATCAAACAAAGGAAGTTTAAAGTTACAGTTATCAACTGTGACACATTTGCACAAGATTTTTTGTTAGAGTGTTGTGCAGTGCTTCTAGAATTAGATCACTTTAAATGTTGTGTCATAAGTGCCTACTGTCCTTCACCTCCGCCACCACGTTCTCGGGATTTGAAGGTACTTATTGAAAAATTAAGTGAATTATTAGCTCACTGTCATCTAAGGGCTACTAATGTTTATTTTTGTGCTGATTTAAATATAAACTACTTAAAAGATAATCTAGATAAGCGTATGTTAAGAGACCTATTATTAAGTTTTAATATGCGTTGCTCATCGACTGAACCAACTAGAGTTTTTAAGAATAAAGATGAGAGGGTCACATCTACAAAGATAGATTACATAGCTATTAGTGAAAACAATACCCCGGGTAGTACCGTTGTAGTGCAGCCAAACATTGGTGATCATTTAGCTATGATTCATCAATTCGAGATTGGCTCCACTAACACGAAGTCTAATAATCATAGTAGTAACTATTATTATCACAGAGTTTTTACTAAATATAATTTAGATAATTTAAGAATATTCTTGAATAATACTAGTTTTATCAAGATATATAATTTAAGCAATAATGTAAATCAAGCATTTAATGCATTTCTGGATATTCTTACCTGGGCAGTTGATGTACATTGCCCAGTGCTTAAAAGGACAAAGAGAAAATTAAAACAAGATAACAGTTGGGTCACATCTGAAATAATTAAAAAAGGCAACGAACTTAAGAACTTCTATTGGTTAGTTCAAAATATAAATAATCCGGAGTTGTACAAAACCTATAAAAATAAAAAACATGAATACAAAATTTTAATTAAAAAAAGGAAGCAAGAATATTATAGTAATATCATTAATAGTGCTAATAATAAACCTAAAGCAATATGGCAATTTGTGAATAGCAGTATTGGCAGGGATACAATTTCAAAAGACATTGTTATCAAGTATAATGGTAAGGAATTAAACGATCATACGCAGATAGCAAACGGCTTTGCATTCCACTTCTCTAATATTGCAAAATACAATTTATCGAAGTCTTTTGGAAATAATATTTCCAAAAGTTGTACGTTGCCAACACCCAATAATAATTCCTTTTTTCTCGAGCCTATTACTGAACAAGAAGTGATTGATATCATTAATAACCTGAAACGTAAAAACAGTGTCGGTATCGACAACATATCAACTGCAATACTAAAAGAAGTCGCTAATGCTGTAGCAAAGCCGTTAGCCCATATTATAAATTTATGCTTTACCTCAGGGCAGTTTCCAACTAAATTAAAAATCGGGAAAGTTTCACCAGTATACAAAAAAGGTGACTCTTTGGACATTAATAATTATAGACCTATAACGGTAGTAAGCACTCTAAGTAAAGTTTTTGAAAAAGCAATATATAAGAGAACAATGTCTTTTATCATTAAGTATAATCTTTTACCTGCTAATCAACACGGTTTTTGTGAAGGCAAATCTACTGAAACTGCCTCTTGTGCACTTATTGAGTATGTATATAAAGAGCTAGATGGAGGAAAACACGTGGCTGCCTTATTTTTTGACTTATCGCGTGCATTTGATACGCTTGATGTAAAATTTATATTAGATAAGATGTCTATGTTAGGTTTTAGAGGTAATGCTTTGGAGCTGTTCAGATCTTATTTATGTAAGAGGAAAATGTGCGTTAAGGTGCAAAATAGTGTGTCAAAAACTGTTAACTGCGAACTTGGAATTCCCCAAGGGTCTGTGCTGGGACCACTGGTTTTTATATTATATATAAGTGACATTTCTAGCAGTATAAAATCAGGAGTTGTAATAAATTACGCTGACGATACCACAATAGTGGTTTCAGCCCAGACTTATCAGGACCTGGTTGATCTAACAGCTGCAGCAGCATGTGAGTTTCAGTCATGGTGTAAACAGAATAATTTAATTCTTAATGCTGAAAAGACAGAGTGTATTTCTTTTAAAGTTACTGCTCCAGAAAATAGTCTTTCTTTTAACTTTGCTGGTAGTTTTATAAAATCAGTTGACTGCACCAAATTTTTAGGCACATATTTGGACGGAAAAGTCTGTTGGGGGCAACAGATCGATTCAGTTTCAAAAGTAGTAAGTAGGGCATGTTTTGCTTTACGTCAACTTAAAGAAGTACTTTCAGTAGACTGTTTAATGAATGTCTACTACAGCTTAATTTATTCCTACTTAACATACAATGTTGTGCTATGGGGAGGAGGGACTGACAGCCATCGAATTTTTGTTTGCCAAAAAAGGGCTATCAGAATCATTTTTAATATGAACAGTAGAGACTCTTGCCGTTCTACTTTTAACCGTCATAAAATTATGACTTTTCCGTCTATTTATATATACAAACTTTTATTGCTAATTAAGATGACAATTAGTAAACATGCTGTAAACCTCCACAGTTATCCAACTAGACATGCAGGTCAGCTAATTTTGGAGCAACATAGAACCGTAAAATATGAAAAGTCTCCTATCTATGCAGGGAAACGATTATTCAATAAGTTACCTGCACACGTAAGAGATATGAGCTTCATAAAATTTAAGAAGTGCATAAAATCGTTTTTATTAGCCAAATGCTACTATAGTATTCAAGAATATAAAAATGACCAATTCGGTGATCTGCAGTAGCTGTGGAGTTTTATACATGTACAATATGTGTACTGTGACTTTTACATGTTTTGTACAGTTTCATTGACTGGTTGCTTTTATTATTTATTGTTTATGTTATTTATATCCTAGTCTGACGTAGCCAATGTTTATCCTCTGTAAATCAAAAGGCTTTAAATAAATAAATTAAAAAAATAAAAAAAAATAAAAAATTGAAGAAAATCTTGCGACATGTTTAAAATTGAACTCAAGTGTCAGTGTATTTTAAAAACTTAGGGCCGGTTCTACAAATCAAGGATAAAGTTATCCGGGGAGTAAATACCCTAGAAACGATTGCTGTAACAAAGGAAACTATGACGATTATACCTCGGATAGCTTATTCTAGGTATATACTTGCATTATATAACCGGCCCTAAGTGATTATAGCAGAGCAGTGATTATAAAAACGTTTATGTGACGAGAAAGAACAATTTTTATGTATAAGAAATAAAGACAATTTTTAGATATAAGCAAACATATCAAAGCAACTCGATGCTGTTTTGTAAAAATAAGAAAATTCCTGTAAATTTGTCAAGTTGGGTGCAAATTGTTGCTCCCGAAGTTTACTGTGTTTATGTGAATAAAGTATTTTGCCAAGTCTAAAAAGTTTACCAGTATATTATACTAGTTACAAGGCATCTGTGGTAGTGTTTGCAGAACGTTCTACGACATAAAAATTATAAATTTACCAACCCATCTTTGGCAGAACAACGGAATCGCGCACCTGGAAGCCAGGTTTCTCCATTCCAATGGCCCAGGGAGGTGTGAACGAGCCTACCGAACAAGATTTGCTGTGAGGGAAGCGGCTTCAAGCGAGTTAGGACCTCGGCGTTACCTTGCACCAGCTCCGAGGCGAAAATCGGTCAAAATTCAAAGGTAGGAGTTGGCATGTTTTGAGTATTTGGGAGCCGGGAAAGCTAGTGAACTGCAAGAATACACCTTGCTGAAGAGATTGAACGTGTTTCCGAGCATCCAGTACCGTCCCAGTTTGAGTAATTTGCATTACGCCAGTTAAAAATGCGATTTTGATAAAATTTGAAGCATCACAGGAAGTCCAGAACAAAAGAGCAGCTGGCATCCTTTCACGTCATATCTAAACAAAATCAAGTGAGTTGTTGCTAGGCGGGAGTTTTATTTCGATTTACCTGATGGTTCCTTGTTAAGTTTTGTGTGGTTATGAGTAACCGAATCTAGTAGAGCAGTTGTACTAAAATACATTGCGTGTATGAGCTACGCTAGTCAAATACTCTAAACAAAATTTCAAATAAAACTCAGATTTGAACCCAACCTCAGAGAGTAGTTTTCTGTTCTTGCCGAAGCTAGCCCAGAATATTATTGCAATTCGATAAAATATAGAAAGGGGAAATTAACCAATTTATTAAAGTATAATAAATACATTTCATTTTGATTAGCCTAAAATACTGACAGGCAGAGTTTTACACAATAAAAGGTCCCTGGGCATTGTGGTGATATGCCCTAATTAAATTGTTCATTTTATCCCGTAAAACATAAAGACAGCCAGTCACTGCAGTATACGAGTATATACACCACATTAGGATGGAGATACTATATCAAGAACGAGTGTTATGCAAAAGTTCGACTCATATCCTTTAATAAACAGAATATTATACCTACATAGTGACTGCGCTCTACTGATATATAAATCCATACTCAGACCCATAATAACATACGCCTGTATAGTGTGGAGTAATACAAACAAAACTCAACAAAATAAATTGAAAGTGTTACAAAATAATGTGCTACAAATTTCAACTAACACCCCCTGGTTTATGTTAAATGAACAACTTCGCCGAGAACTACAAATCTCTACGATTGTGAACTACATTGAATACGTGTGTGGTAGGTTTTGTTACCACTATTAACGAGTGCCCCAGCGTAGCGTACTTTAATCTCGGCCAGAAAAACATACATAACAGACTTAAAAAAAAATTACCTCAGGACAGTCTATTATAAATTATATATTATTACAACTTGTGTTTAATTATAGTATTAAGAATTAGCCAAAAAGGAGTGTAAACCTGACACAATGTCCTCTTTCTCCGATTCTAACAAAATTATTAAGAATAACACAATCATGTATAGCAAGTCTAATGGTGAGCCGGTTTAATTAAATTTAAAAAACACAATATGAAGTTTGGTGTGTTTTTTACAAATAACAAAAATAGCAGAAAAGTGCTTTTAAACAATAGGATGTAACAATTATTTCCCAAAACAGAAACAACTACGAAAATAGTTCTCGTTTGACTTTTGCACACTAAGGATGTGCCGAAGCTCCGAGTGTAATTAGTTACTCACTTTAAAGTGTCAAGTGGTGACCATAAGGTGAATCCTTGTAATTCAGTGTTTATTTGTAAATAACAAAGTAACAATAATTCATGAAGTGAGTAGAACTTAAACAAAGTGGGCTGCCATGCACGGCGTGTTAAATTTAGGTACACATTTTTCACCAGATACACAAATGCCATTCGATCAAGTTCAGAATAGTTCTATGTACTAACAGACAATACTAGTGCAATACCAACACCGCCAACAATTCCAACAACCACATCAATTATCAACAAAAATGATGCCCTAATCATCTCAGCAGCACAACCCTCACCATACGCAAACTTTGCAAACTACGAGCCAGTAAGACGGAAGCACGTAGTGCAAACAAGTGAAGAATATGAATGGTAAAAGCAAAGTTCAAGAGAACAAATAGCGCAACAGTACGAAACAATTAGGCACTATTGAGATTTAGTGGTGCCAGTGTTACAGAAAGATCACTTTAAAAGTTATACTTTAATTACAGTTTAGAGTATTGCAAAAACTGTGAATTGGACAATGCAATTGAAACAACTATTTTATGATACCGACAGCAAACTACTACTACTATTTAGATCAGTGTTCAAAGTGATTCAAGGTTCAGTTTACACTTCAACACACACAAACCAAAAAAACGTTAACCGAGTACTGGTAAAGTGCCACCCAAACATCCAACAGGTATGAATCACTGACAGACAACGAAGACAGTCAAGAAAACAATCGAGTACCGCAAGTGGTAAAACCACCGCCAATATTATTTGTCTAAGGAACTCGTTAACAACTTAAAACCTCTAACAGACATGCTAGATATCCAAGCCAAAGACAAATATTTTATCAATCTAATAGGTAATATACAAGCCAATATCCAATTAAGCCATACCAAGGATTATAGTACCCTCATCGAAATTCTGAAAGATAGCAATCCGGAATTTCATTGCATCCAATAGAACAAAGAGATATACAATATTGAATTCTTATTGAAATCAAGGATTGAGTAATACTATGCCTAATAAGCCAAAGGTTTGGCCACACTAAGGACTATTGTCATAGAACACCAAGATGTATGACATGTGTTGGAGAACATATGACAAAAAACTGTGAAAGAAAAGGAAGAAATCAAAATGTGTCAATTGCCAAGGTAATCATCCCGCAAACTACAGAGGATGCTTAGTGACTGAATAAATTCAAACAGTAAATTCCCACCACTGAAACCCAGACAAAACTCGCAACTGGTTCAACCAGGTACTTTATTTGCTCAAATAGTTGCAGACAAAAGCCAACAATCACAACAAATAGATAGTCAGCAACAAGTATAAACACTGGATCAACCGGAAATTAATAACAAAAGAGAAGCATGATGATTAAACTAATGAAGAGAATATGCACTATGCTCAACTTACTCACTACCACGAAATTACCACAATTGCCCTAAATATTATACCACGGAACGCCAACGGCCTTGTCCAGCACAACCACTAAGCGAAAACATTTATAACAAATAATGATAGTGACAACATGCTGATCACGGATACACATTTACAAAAGATACCTAAATACTCCATTTACTCTGTAAATCACCCGGACGGTACAACTTATGGTGGCACAGCAATGATCGTGAAGAACTCAATACGGCACTATAAGTCACCAGTATCGGCCTAAACATATACAGGTTACATGCATCGTAGTTGAAGAAACCAACAGAGACTTAACTTTCGGAGCAGTATACTGCCCTACAAAACATAAAACCAAAAAAAGAAACATTCGAACACTTTTTTAATAACTACTCTCTGGACTTGTTTCATTTCTGGTAGAGACTAAATCGCAAAATATCAACAATGGGGATCAAGACTAACTTTACCCCGAGGTAGGGAGTTAAAAACGAAAATAACTCTAGTCGACAAAAAAAAATTTTTGTTGTATAAAATAAAGCCGAAAAAATTATTTTACAAGTTGTTTAACCCTGTATATCGACTATATTTATAATTTATAATAGGTTAACATCTAAGAAAAAGGTAACATCAAAAATATTTATTTGAAACACACTAATTCTATTTTTTACGTTTATGGGGATTCACATCTTCTCTCTTCAACAACCAACAGTAATAATAATAATAATAATAATAATGTTTATTTTACCACGTTATATACATACATATATTTGTAGCAAGTCGAAATAATTAACACATTGAATATTTTATAAATATATGCAATTACATAAATGGTGTATCCATATACTCTTTAGTTGAATAAAAACATAACTGTAATAGATGCCGCTTTACATTAGTCTTAAAACTACTTAATGACATAGATTTTATACGCTGTGGAATATGATTGTACAGGTTCAAATTGTAAGAATTTTTAATAGATTTGGTCAGTCTAAATCGTGGATTGCGTAAAGCATTATTAGTTCTCGTGAAATAATTGTGATAATCACGATTAGTAGAGAACGTATCTATGTTTTTTTGTATTTCACACAGAGTGACATATATAAATAAACACGGTAGAGACATAATACCCAGGTTAATGAACAGTGGACGACAATGGTCCCTACTACCAACGTTAGCTAAAATTCTAACAGCTTGTTTCTGTTGACGAAAGATACGTAAAGCGTGAGAAGAATTTCCCCATAAAATCAAAGCGAAAGAAATATTTGAGTGAAACAGAGAAAAATACGTTATTCTTAGCAATTCTGGTGTAACTAACTGTTTTAAATTGCGCAGCAAAAATATGACACTGGAAAGTTTGGCACTAAGATGTTGAACATGGTAAGACCAGTTTAAAGCGTCATCTAACACTACTCCTAGCAATTTAACCGAATCTCCTTTGATGGTATTTGTGGGGGAGAAGATAAGTTTCTGGGTTTTGTCTTGATTGAGCTTGAGTTGATTTGTACAAAACCATTTTTCTGCATGCTTCTCACACTCAATAGAAAGTTGATGCAAAGTATTTAAGTTTTTTGTGGACGACAAGAGAGTAGTGTCATCAGCAAAAAATAAGCAATTTCTGGGGGTCATATGATGGTATAAATCATTAATATAGATGATAAATAGAATGGGACCTAATACGGAGCCCTGAGGTACCCCACAAACCACAGGTTTAAGCTCAGAATTAATATTGTTGATATTTATACATTGGTTTCTATTTTCAAGGTAAGATTGAAATAGCCCTAGTGAAGAATTTTTTATGCCAT
Source organism: Agriotes lineatus (assembly GCA_940337035.1). Classification (NCBI taxonomy): domain Eukaryota; kingdom Metazoa; phylum Arthropoda; class Insecta; order Coleoptera; family Elateridae; genus Agriotes; species Agriotes lineatus. Next base: position 57,802 of record CALNHX010004752.1, read on the forward strand.
AAAAAGCTAGTTTACCTATGAGAATATCATGAGATACGCAGTCGAACGCTTTAGAAAGGTCACACAACGTGATAGCTGTGTGTTTGCCCTCTTCGAGACTCCCGACTACGTCACCAACCACCTTCAAAGCAGCCTGGGTTGTGCTCCTACTGCCACGAAAGCCAAACTGGCACGAATTAAAAAGGGAATTGCTTTCAAAATATTGAATTAGTTTCGACTTTAAAATAATTTCAAAAACTTTAGCAAATGTTGGAATTATTGAAATAGGACGATAATTGTCAGTGTCAGAAGTGTCCCCTTTTTTATGAAGGGGGAGAACTTTCGTTATCTTGAAAGTGTCGGGAAAAATTCCTGTTAAAATACATGAATTGAAAAGCACTGATAAAGGAAATGAAATTAAATCCGCAACCTCTTTAACAATTTTACTGTTCAGATCATAGTAATCAAAACAACTAGAGTTCTTTAAAGATTTGAATGCGATAAAAACCTCTTCAGGTGTTACCATTTCAACATTAAATGAGCATGCAGGGGGTGGAACAGCTTCAAGCAAATTAATAGCGCTACGATTCGATTTTGGTAAGGAAGCAATTAGGTTGCTGGCTATTGTTACAAAATAATTATTAAAATCGTCTGCAGAGATATTTGTATCCAGATTATTCGACCGCTTAGTACCATTCCTTTCAGAGTTAATTAAATTCCAGCATTATTTTTGCTTATTATCACCACTGACAATGTAACTACTGTAAGCAGCTTTCTTTTGAATTTTTATTTCATCTTTATATTGTTTGCGTAAAGTATTGTAAGTGCGCAAAACATTTGGGTCCTTACTTTTATTATAAATTAATTTCACACATGATAAAGTGTCTCTTAAGTTTCTAAGCGTATCGTTAAACCAGCTAACAAGAGCTTTATTACCATTAGTACATTTTCTTAGTGGAAAATGACTATGTACAAGAGATTTAAAAGTATTTACCAAAAATTCGGATAAATAGTTTACATCGTACCTTGGGTTACAAAAATTTTTCCAATCAATCTCAGATATAGAGCTTCTAAATTTGAATAAACCATGTTTAGTTATCTTTCTTCTATAGATTGCTTTGGATACATCTTTTTGTCCTGCAGTACTACTATTTACAGTCATTTCAAAATGTATTCCTGAATGGTCCGAAAGATTAGCATCGAGTACTTTTGATTTAAAATTAGCAGCAACCTCGTTAATAAACAAATTATCAAGACAATTTTGCAGCCTAGTGGGTTCTGAAATTGTTTGTATACAAGCATATGACTTTAACAAATCACAAATAGAATTACAATAACCATCATTAGTTGCAAATCTGACATTAAAATCTCCACATACAATTACAATCTTTTTTAAACTTATCTTCCTTAACACAGCGTCAAGTAATTTTAAAAATACATTAATATCACCACTAGGGGACCTGTAAACATTAATTAATACTAAATTTAATTTAGCACAGTAAGCAGCCGCTACCTCAAAATTAAATTCAACTGATTCATTGTTGATTTCCGTTAGAGGCACAAATTGTAATGATGGTTTGGCCAGAATTGCCACCCCCCCATGCCGGTGGACGGATCTACAGAATTTGGAAACTACCCTCATACCACCAATAGTTACTAACTGTAATTCACTATCAATCAGCCAGTGTTCACTAACACAAAGAACATCATAAACCACTTTGTTGGCTAACAAGAAAATCTCAACTTCATTAAGTTTGTTTCTTAAACATTGAATGTTGGTGTAAAACATCTTGAAATCTTGAATTACTGATAGTCTATCACCCATATTTGTAGAACTACTCACCATCGGAACAAGATTTTTTACTACTTTATTAGTGCTGCTGGTTTTGACCGGTGAAAAAACCGATTCACACAGTAACCGGATGGCCACGCTGATGGATCCAAACCTGCCGATAAATTGTTTTCGTTTATAGTTACTTTGAACGAAGCGTATAAAAGTGGGTACTTTGAGTTTAACTTTTCACAAACAACTTCCGGAAACGTGGGTTTTAAAAACTCCGTTAGTTCTTCTACTGTAGTCTTAGGGTGCGCTTTGTACACATGCAAAAATGAAACTTTGGGGGCTGTTTTTAGGTTAACTTTATTATCGTTGAGTGTTCCCACGATTGTCTTAATATTTCTTTTATTACGCTTTTTGTTGCTTACTACAGTGAAAGGCTGGTCATCTGTGGTAGCAACGTGTGCTTTATCTTTAAGCTGGGTTTTCACCTGTAAAATTGCATTAGCTACCACCCTTTTATCAAAAACAGTTTGTTTCAGATGATTCGTTTCTTGCCCCTTATGGGAGAACAAGGTATCACTAGAAGGCCGATGCAGGTCAATGTCGACATCTGTTTTTATTGATGGCCGTTGTACATTTTGTTGGCCAGATAAACTATTACATTTATTAATTAGTACTATTTGCTCTTTTAATGAAGCAATTGTCTCTTTTTGTTGACTAATTACAAGATCCTTTTTCTCGAGCAGCAGTTTCAAATACGAAATTTCTACCCGCAAAGAATCTACATTTCCCGCGCTGGGTACAACACTTTTGTTTAGTGGTTCACTAGTAACACAACAATTTATAGTTTTATCACCGGTTTGCACTATATTTTTTAAGAGTTTGACACAACTGTTGTGAGATACAGTACCACAAACAATACATTTAAGACCACTTTGGGCAATTTTCTTGCACTTTTTACAAGGTTTAGCCAGAGCAGAATTATTCCCAACTTCACTGTCGGCGGCCATTCTACTGAAAAACAACATAGTGGACTACATAGTGGACCAATTCACACAGTGCATCACAAAAGCAGCAAATGAAACCTTTGGAAGCAAAAAGATTCTGAAAACTAAGAAGGTAGTACCTTGGTGAAGCAGCAAATGCAAGGAAGCTATTAAAGAAAACAAAAGGGCCCTGTACAGCTACAGAAGAAACAGAAACCAAGAATATCTAATAAACTTGAAACGAACTCAAGCTATATTAAGAAGAACAATTGTACAAAGCAAAAAATAATCCTGTGAAAAATTTATATCCACGATTACAACCAATACACCGTCTCATACAGTTTGGACCAAGATAAGAGCAATCAAAAGAGAAAAGCCACTACAACAAATAACAATGCTAAACTCAGACAATAAAATTATTACAAACGCCCAAGAATTAGCAGATACACTGGCCAATAAGTTTGAAGAAAACTCCAGTGGCTCATGTTATACCAAGGAATTTCTACAAAAAAAAAATTTAAACCGAAAAAGAACGCATAGAGATAGAAAGTTCAACACACCTACCAATAAATAAGCTATTTACTCTCGACGAACTAGAACATGCTTTAAGAAACATAAAAAGAAAGAGTAGCCCTGGACCTGACGGAATCCCATACGAAATGATAACAAATTTATCCAAAACTTCACTACAGCATCTACTAAAAATTTATAATATCATATGGATCGAAAATGTATACCCAGATAAATGGAGAGAAGTAACTGTAATCCCAGTACCTAAACCACATAAGGACAAAACAAATCCATCTAACTACAGGCCAATAGCTCTCGCAAACTGTATGAGCAAAATACTACAAAAAATGGTCAACCGTAGGCTACGCTGGACGCTAGAAACCAATAATATTATAATAAATGAACAGTGTGGGTTTAGGCAAGGAAAATCCACTATAGACCAGATTATTGCACTACAAACACAAGTACAAAAATCGTTCAGAAATAAACAACACTTAATTGCAATATTTTTCGACATTCACAAAGCCTATGACTCAGCATGGAAATACTATATCTTCAAAACGCTAACAGAATACAAACTAAACGGAAACATCATAAAATACATAAACAGTTTTTTAGAAAATAGGAAGTTTAAAGTAAAAATAAATGGCTGCCTATCAGATGAAAAGAAACAATATAACGGAGTACCGCAAGGTGAAGTACTAAGTGTAACGCTTTTCTTAATTGCAATGAACAAACTAAAAGAAACTGTTTCTAACAACACTAAACTATCACTATTCGCAGATGATTTAGTGATTTACTACAAAGGGAAAAACATAAACACGATAAAAGAAAAACTACAATATTCAATTAAAAACTTAGAAGAATGGTCAGCCACCACAGGGTTGCGGTTTTCAGAAACAAAAACACAAGCGATACACTTCTGCAGACTTAGAAGGCATCACGAACATCCAATACTAAAAATAAACAACAGTCAAATCACATTCTCTACCTCAATAAAATTTTTAGGGGTAACGTTGGATACCAAAATGACATGGGTTCCGCACTTACTAAATCTCAAGAAAGAATGTTTATTAAAACTAAACATCATTAAGACGTTGGAGCATCTGAACTGGGGAGCACATAGAGATAACATAATCAACGTGTACAGAGTCCTCATCAGGTCAAAACTTGACTATGCGTGCGTAGCATATTCAACGGCAAAACCTTCGAAACTAAAATTACTAAATTAAATACACAACACTGCCCTACGAATAGCTACTGGTGCATACCGAACCAGCCCTGTTGACAGTATTTTAGTAGAAGCAGTAGAACTATCACTAGACGACCGAAGAAAACAATCATAATCATAATCATAATCATAATCATAATCATAATCATAATCATAATCATAATCATAATCATCATAATCATAACTCTATAATAAAGCAGAACAGTTCCCAAGGTCAAACATATCAACTCGTGGTCTATGATCAGTTAGAATTTTGGGCGTGGTCTTGATATTAGCAGCGTTGCCAGACCTGGTAAAATTCTACGAATCTGGTACATTCTGAAACCGTTTCTACAAAAACACATTTTTAAAACGCGCATGTATTCATTCTGGCAACCCTGCATATTCTGACCCGAGTGGTGCCGAGTTGCCGATGCCATCGGTGACGTAACCGATCTTTGCCGATTGTGTAATATGTGTGGTTAAAGTAATAAAGTTTGGAATTTACATGTATTATTTTCACAAAAAATCTTACTTATGCCCACTCGGAAATTGTCCAAAGGTATACCTGTTCAAATTATGCTGACTTGCGAAACCATTTGTCAAGTGTACATAAAGTGAAAATTGAGTATAATGAATTCTTCAGGTAGGTCATTAAAATCATTTGATATAATATAGTCATTCATATGATACATGCTTTTCAGCATTTCACCAGTGGAAAGACCAAATTGAAGGACGCACTTTGTCATCGTATCTAAATTGCTGGCGGATGGCAGTAAGAAACAATTTACAACTGTCATCGCTCTGTAAATTTTTTGTGTGTTCTAGGCAAATTAAAACAAGGTGTAACTTTTGAGCACATATTAAATGATATTAGTGATGCTGGCTTGACGAAAGAGGAATCACAACAAATCGTACTTTTATAGAAGGAAGACTTGCACAATATCGCAAGATAGTCCAGTTACCTTAGTCGGACAACCGCAGCATCTGCCAAAAAAATCCAAATGAGCTGAAATTTTGCATACACCTTTATTTTGACATTTCAAATAACATCTCAAAAGTCCCCATCGGTATCGCGCTTGCGTTTTGAGTTATTCAAGGTAAAATGTCAAATAACTCGCTTTCTATGGGTCGTATGACTTTTTTAGTTATTACAAAAAATGAAGGCTAGGAAATTCTCTACAAAAAAGACTATATAGTTTTTTTACATACAACTAACCGTTCAGTAAATAACACAATATTAAGTTTTGCAGACGGGTTTTACTTCTTTTTACGATAAAGAAAGTATTGCATTCACCCCAAAAATTCTAAATTGAATTTTCAACAGATCTTCACGTTTTAGAGTCCCCTGAACCCAAAAAACGTGTTTTTGTTCATTGGTCTGTCTGTCTGTGTGTCTGTCTGTCTGCGAACAGAATATCTCAAAAATGAAAAAAGGTATGGCGTTGAAACTTCATATATAAATTTTGTGTACTATCTAAATGCGACAGCTATCTTTTGAAGAAAATCGCATAACCGGAAGTATGATGTGTTTCAAAAACGGCTCCAACGGTTTTTTCAAACTTTACATTTTTATTACATTTTTAATGTGGAGTGATTGAGATGAGTGATTTTCAAGTTGAATTTTAGAGGTATTCAACTGAAAAATCACTTATCTCACACCGGTTATGCGATTTTCTTCAGAAGCTTGCTGTCGCATTTAGATAGTACAAAAAACTTATATATGAAGTTTCAACGCCATACCTCTTTTCGTTTATGAGTTATTCTGTTCACAGACAAACCGACGGACGGACACACAGACCAATGAGCAAAAACATGTTTTTTTGGGGTCCGGGGGACTCTAAAACGTGAAGATCTGTTGAAAACCCAATTTCCGAATTTTTGGGGTGAATCCAATACTTTCTTTATCGTCAAAAGAAGTAAAACCCGTCTGCAAAACTTAATAGTGTGTTATTTACTGAACGGTTAGTTGTATGTAAAAAAACTATACATATACTCTTTTTTGTAGAGAATTTCCTAGCCTTCATTTTTTGTAATAACTAAAAAAGTCATACGACCCATAGAAAGCGAGATATTTGCAAAAAACTTATTTCTGTGACATTTGACCTTGAATAACTCAAAACGCAAGCGCAATATCGATGGGGACTTTTGAGATGTTATTTGAAATGTCAAAATAAAGGTGTATGCAAAATTTCAGCTCACTTGGATTTGTTTGGCAGATGCTGCGGTTGTCCGTCTAATGTAACTGGACTATCTTGCGATATTGTGCAAGTCAAAGTGTGAAAATTGCTGTTGATTTTGTTAATTCTGTTATTGCTATTGTCGCTATTTTTGTGTGTGTTGTTAATTCTGTTTTGAAATGTGCCATACCACAATGTTGAGTACGCCTCCGGTTTATTGTGTCGTTTAGCTTAAATAAGGTTAACAATTTAATGGCAATATGATAGATGTCAAAAATGTTACCAATACAAAACTTGGAAATTACTAGATTCTAACATTAGTTCTGCCATCTATGACCACTGGTTTGGATTCAAGTTGTAGTGACATCGCCATGGATATGCCATCTACGAGTGCTGGTCCAAGTTCAGACGACATCCCCATGGACATGCGAGCTATAGGTGTTGGTTCAATTTCCAGTGACATCGTAATAGGCACATATGATGAAGAGGTTTGTATTTTTGTGAATTATATGTTACAATGTTATGTACCTATTTTAATTATGGATTGCAGCTATGGTGTCACTGTAGGAAACCAGACGACGGCGAACAAATGGTAAAATATTATGACAGAAAATGTAGAATAAAATGGTACCATTCAGCATGCCTACAATTAAAAAAATTCCTAAAGGAAAGTGGTTATGTGAACTCTGTAAATATACTGCTCCACAAATGAACTGGACCATTTGCATATATTGGTGCAATTTTTAAAAATATTTTCCAAAAGGGCAGTCATGAAATTTTTGGTAACTTTTCATGATTGTGTCACTATAAAAGCATTTCTTTTCATAAATCTGTTTAAAGAAAAGTAAGTCCATTAATAAAATATTATCATTTTAAAATTTTGAATTTTGCCCAAATATTGATAGCACATTGCATACAAAGTATACCGAATTGTTGCCGAAGATTTTTAAACGTTCTGGAGAGACTCAAAGAACTATTAATTAACCTTTTTTTGTGATTCCTCTTATTTTTGTGAAATATAGTTTTTTATAGTTTCATAATTTTTTAATTTTATTAATATGATTTTGTTAATTCTTCAGATGATATTTGAGAATAGTGAAATTAAATATGCTTAATATGAGTATACTATAAAACAAAAGCTTTTATATACAGTGTGTCCCCGGATAGGTGAAACGACTCTTGTGAAAGGTAAAAAATTTTCGATTAAAATTTTAATTTTTTGGGGTTTAGCCCTGCTTGGTTAAAGGCGAATTTCCAACATAATTTCAGTTCTGAAAAGTCAAGTATGCCTTGGACATTTTAAAAAACCTATTTTTCTGTGAGGTAAAGTACCTTTTATGTGGCAAATACGACAAAAAGTTATTAAAAAAAGTTGTTTAGAATCAACACATAAGCCCCTATACCAAATTTCAAAATCCTCAGCCAAATTTGATCTCTCAATTTCTTTTTATGTTTAGGTCCCAAATCAAAGAATTTTAGATTTAACAAAGATTTTTATTGGAAAAACAAATACTTTTAACAACGCTTTTTATTTCATAATAAAAAAACTTTGTTAAAAATAAAATTCTTTGATTTGGAAAATAAACTTGAAAGAAAATGTGAGAAATCAAAGTTGACCGCGGATTTTGAAATTTGGTATAGGGGCCTAGATGTTGATTCTAAACAACTTTTCTTTATAACTTTTTGTCGTATTTGCCACATAAAGGGTACTTTACCTTACAGAAAAATAGATTTTTTGAAAATTTCCAAGGCATACTTGATTTTTCAAAACTGAAATGATGTTAGAAATTCGCCTTTAACCAAGCAAAGCTGAACCCCAAAAAATTAAAATTTAAATCGAGAATTTTTTACCTTTCACAAGAGTCGTTTCACCTATCCGGGAACACACTGTATATATATATATATATATTGTGACGTAATGTAATAAATACATTTTTTATGGGTGGTCCAGTACATTTGTGGAACAGTATATAAATAGAATTATTTTGTTATTCTGTGTTGATAGAATTTGTAAATATGTTGATTGTTTATTTAGCATAAATGGCTTCGAAATATTCTTTATACTTTATCCATTGCAATTCTTTTTCATACTTAATCTAGACATTAGTTATTCTGTTATTTTGTACTGTTATGTAAATATTTTGATTGTTTATGTACCTTAAATTCATTAAAATTTTGTTATAAATTATGGAATAATAAGATTAACGATAGCAAGCTGCTTTCGCTATTAACTTTAAGAGTACCCGCTAGGCCTGTTCGTTTTTCACAGTTATTCTTTGTACCTTCTTTTTATACCAGAATTCCGATTACTGATATATTAAAGCTTGTGAATCAAATTTACATACTGCTCAACATTGATTTGTCAGCTCCATACAGTATGTTTGCATCTGTTGTAAAAAAGTATTACTTATAACTAAAATGAAACAAAATGAACTGTTGATGTAACAAATTTTTAAGACTTAAATTTACCAATCAGTACGGGAAGTCATAGTAGCAAGTTACGGCGTCGATCCATCTTCTGCAACCATGATTAAAGTTTATTTTAGTTAGGATGATTATTTTAATTTTAATTGACATGCTATAACGCATGCATACCTGCATATAGCAGAATATATCTACACTGCATCTCTTGTAATAACGGTAACACCTGTTAGAGATGTCACAATAAATAAATATTAAATAGCTTCAAAATATCCGCTATGCTTTATGCATTAATAGTTATTTAACCAAGTGTGGTAATGAAGGCGATTAATAATCGAAACTGTTTAAAGCACGAACGAGCGATAGCGAGTGAGTGCCTTTAATAGTTGAGAGTATTAATCGCCCATTAACAAACGAGTTGATTACAAAATTTTTTCGTTGACTGCAAAATCTTTTTTGTGACGAAAAATTTGATTAATAGAACTAACCTCCATGCAAAATATCAAAACGTCAAAATCACAAACACAGTTAATTAATGAAAAAGAGTGGATTAATCAAAAACAGTGTATTAATGACTTCTATTAATCCATCCCTTTTTAGGAAAAATAATTCATTAATATTGAAATTAAGAAGCGGTCAACGGAAAAATTATTTTTCATACTTAATTTAGACATTAATTATTCTTTTATGTTGTGTAGACAGCATGTGTAATTTTATTGATTGTTAATGTAACTTACATAGTTTCGAAATATCCTTATGTTTCTTATCGTATAGGTACTATTTAATAATTTTTGCTATGTGATATTGTAATTTTGCTTTTTATTAATTGGCCACATGCAGAAAAAAATAATCAAATAATTGTACATTATAGTACAGTGTGTCCCCGGATTGAGTTCACTATAGGTATAATCGACAAAAATTTTTACAATTTTATTTTAATGTTTTGGGATCCCGCCCTGCTTGGTCTGAAAACAATTTTAAGCAGACTTTTAATTTTTAGAAATTAAGACGGCCATGAAAAATGTGAAAAAACTATTTTCTATTTAGGTAAACTATCTTTTTTGTTCATGATACGGCAAAATTTTGTTAAGAAAAGTTGTTTAGAATGATAGTTTATGGTCCTATACAAAATTTGAGAAAGATCTGTCGACTTAGAAAAAACCGTTATATTTTAGATAATTGTATTTAATTTTCCGGTAAACTATCCTTTTTGTTCATGATACGGCAAAATTTTATTAAGAAAAGTTGTTCAGAATGAAAAATTATGGCCCTGTACCAAATTTAAAAACGATCTGTAGACTTAGATTAAATAGTTATTTTTTAGATTAAACAAATTGAATTTATTAAAAATGACGGTTTCATCTAAGTCGACAGATCTTTCTGAAATTTTGTATAAGGCCACAACTTCTCATTATGAACAACTTTTCTTAATACAATTTTTCCGTATAATAAATAAAAAGAGTAGTTTACCTGAAAATAAAATACAATTATCTAAAAAATAACGGATTTTTGTAAGTCAACAGGTCTTTCTGAAATTTTGTATAGGGCCATAATTTATCATTCTAAACAACTTTTTCTAATAAAATTTTGCCGTATCATGAACAAAAAGGGTAGTTTACCTGAAAATAAAATAGTTTTCGCTTCCCTGTCAAGGCCTACTTGTTTTTCAAAAACTGAAAATATTCTTAAAATTCGTTTCACACCAAGCAGGGCGGAATCCCAAAACATTAAAATAAAATTGTAAAATTTTTTGTCAATTATACCTATAGTGAACTCAATCCGGGGACACACTGTATAATAAATGGTAGTGGATAGTATTAACGTTAGATCCTTAATTAACTAATTTTAATAATTTTGTAGATATGATTATTAAAGTAAAAATAATTAGATTAACTTTGTTAATACAATTTATTTCATAATTATACAATTATAGGAGAGCATAAATTTACGATTACACAAGAAACTGTTAATATCTGATCTACCACAGCAACATCGTCAGTTTTCTTTTTTGCCAGGAACATAGGCATCGTTTCGTGAAGAGCTGTATTTTTTTGACAAAGGACACCAATAACGCGTTTGACGTGTATTCTGAAAAAAAGATATCATTAAGATAATTATTGTAACAATATACTTGCACTACCTCACGCTTGCTATATTCCTGGTTGATTCTATATCCCTTGGATCGAGCTGCCGTATCCCTTTTAGAAAAGCAGGCGTAATCACTGTGGCCATATGTAGTCCTACGGAGTCTTTTATTAAAAAGCCACGATCTGCCAATACAAAATCTTCTGGCAAGAGATTGTTTAAAATCCCACAAATGTTAGACCTTTATCGCTTATTCTGCCACCATATCCATGTGATACAAATGATATTGATCCAGGAGGAGTGATGCCTATTAGTACCTTTACCGTATTATGTTGTTTGTACGTAGATCATGTAGTACATTGTACTTCAAGGCTACTTGATTTTTTCACTCTCATCTCAAAACAATCGATTATTACTGAAATCTTGTTGCCAAATGCTACCTTGAAGCATTCTGGCATTGATTTAATCAGCTGATCTCGTTCAGGCCAAATAATAACATTTTTCATCCGAAGATACATAATATTCAATGTGGTATAAAATACTCTGGAAATTGTTTGTACGCTGACGTGAAACATGTATGCCAATAAACTAAAATCTAAATGTAATCTAAATTTTATCACCGTTATCAAAAACATGGCTCTAAGCATGTTTTACGTACTGAATTAGAAATAAATATATATAATTAAATGTGAACTGTATATATTGTATGTATTTGGTGTAGCATTTGCCATAGTAGACGTGTGTAAAAGAATTTTTTTTTGTAATGTCACAACGTCATTCTTCCATGCTCACGTAAAACTTTCACATTCACTGGAAAACTCTCACTTTTCTTAACTTGTAGAACAATTCTTTCCGCAATTTTTTTTTACTGCGTTCCAACAACGTCGTATTAATTAGGACGCCTTCCAGAGGCGAGCGTTTCCTTTCCAGAGACTTTCCATTTGAAAACATATTTTTTGGAACTTTTCCTTACTGCCAATCTCTAGCGTGTTTATAAAACTCTCTTTAGTGCAACAAAAGTTATTAAAGTCGTCGTACATTTTAAATGCGGCATATGCCGCGGGTTTCAGCTAGTTAATAATAAACTACATAACCAAACTCTCTAGTAATCCAAATAATCCAACATATGATAAAATATTCACAAATAACCAACAAATACCAGATACAACACCTTTACAAAGAACTATAAAAACATACTTAAACGAAATTCAATTCAGGCTTCCAAATACTCAAAAAATATCCATGCAGACACATCCTCCATGGTTACTCCGATGCCCCAAAATTATTTTATCCCTCACAAAATACCCCAAATCCCAAACACCACCAGAGCTCTACCGAAAATATTTCTACAGTATTAGAAAGATATAAAGAATACAACTTCATATACACCAACGGATCTCGGCACAACGGTCGTACCGGCGCAGCTGTAGTAACAGGAAATGACACATATAAATACCATCTACCACCATCACATAGTATATTCACGGCAGAAGCTTACAGCATCAAGAGAACTACAGAATTTATAAATAATTCGGAAAAACATAAATTTATCATATGTACCGACACTCTTAGTGTAGTACATAGCTTGCTTGATATATATGCCAAGGAAAATAGTATACAATCCATTCAAGAAAACATCCACGAAGCCCTAGAAACCGGAAAACAAATAGGGCTTCTTTTGATACCATCGCATGTTGGGATAAGAAGAAATGAAGACGTGGACAAAGCGGCAAAAAAGGCAACTACTGAACATATACAGCAAATACAAATACCAGTAAATGACGTTAAGAGCGAAATCAAAGCTAAAATAAAGAAACAGTTGCAAAATAAGTGGAAGAACACGCCTCCAAATAACAACTGTAAAAGAAGCACTCGCAAACGATCCCGGGAACATTAAAGATATAGTAAGCTACCTTAGACCTACCAGTCTACTTAACAAACTGTAAGCTCTATTATAACTTAATAATTTAGATAAAACTGTAATTGTACCTACCATTAATGTATCAAGGTATTAGTGACCTGTGATGCCGAAACACCTATTTGTGTAAATTAAAAAAAAATCAAGATTATTTAGAAGTTATTTGCGACGGGACATTGAGTAGGTAGAGATCCGACTTTGGTAGCTAATAGTTTTAATGAGTTTTTCAAAATTGCTGCTGTAGATATTGTCAATCAAATACCACATGTGCCGAATAAAAACATTAGTACATTATTTGCCAACGCTACTCTTATCAATAAGCTAATGCTGTATTCATTTACTGAAAATGAATTTATGGTGCTAAATTATAAAAAGCTTAAAAACAAGTGATTTAGCGGTCCAGATGATGTGCCCGCTGCTGTTCTTAAATATACACTACATGTCATTGTAAAGCCGCTAGTGTACCTGACTTCTTTTTGTACTGGTGTCTTCCCTGACCGATTAAATGTAAGGAAAGTCATACCTGTGTACCAAAAAGGTGATCCAACTGTAAAAGAAAATTATAGCCCTAAAACGATTAGCTCTGTATTTTCTAAGGTGTATGAATATTGCTATTTGGACAGGTTTTTGTATTTTTTGGAAAGCAATAACATCTTGTCTCAAAATCAATACGGTTTTCGTGTGAATAGATCTACTGTTGCTGTGTGTTAAGATATACAAAACATTTAATTATGTTGGTAGCATTAGTAACTTTTTCTCAAATGTGGTTGGTACACAAGTGTAATATAAACCTAACAAATCAGTTTCCGGTTAGCTGTTAAACTGTACAGATGTTACGCTTGAATTGTACTGTACTTGAATCGTTTGTGTATTTACTAAATAAACTCATGTCTAATTTCATCGATTGTTTATTTATCAATTGGTTATTGGCCCAGATCGTTTAGTGCGCAGATGAAAGACATTTTTAGCGATAAAGTGCAGTCGCGTAACGGAACATTGAACAGCACGAGCAAAAACACGTTTTTCGGTTTGGTGTTTGATTTGAACGCGTAATGGATTTCTACAAAGTTCAGATGGAGAAGCTCGAAGGTGCTGGAAACTGGACGAAGTGGAGGAGGCAAATAGAGTTGCTGTGTCGCCACCACGAGATACTTGGTTACGTCAATGGGACGTGCTTGGAGCCGGTGAAACCGAGCGGGGAACCTACAGAGGATGCTTTAAGAGCGTATGAAACCGAGTTAAGGCATTTCCTGAAAATTGATGCCCAAGAACAGCTAATACTGGTAGGTAACATGAATGGCGCTAACGTGGACTTAACCGCCACGTGCGAAACAGCGAAAGCCATTTGGGAAAAGTTACTCTCAGTATATGAGCAAAGTTCTGGACAGCGGCTAGATCGTTTAATGGAGCAATTTTTTAGTTGTGAAAAAATTCCAACCGAAGACATCGCAACACACGTAGCTCGTCTTCAGCGGAATTTCCGAGATTTGAACGCTGAATTAAGAAGGTTGGCTAATTCCGAACTGCATGAACTGTTACTAATGAGCAGGATCATGTCAACTTTGCCGTCCGAATACTTCGAATTCAAGAGTGTCTGGGAGTCCGTTCCTCTGGAGGATAGAACGGTAAACAAGCTGCGGCTAATAGAAATTCGACTACCCGAGCAGGTAAGCGAATCAACGGCGTTTGTGGCGAAATCACACAACGAGAGCAACAAAGGAAAGAAAAAAGGAAAATGTTTTAGGTGTCATAAAATCGGCCACTGGGCGAAGGCTTGCCCATCAAAGAGGACAGCAGGTGCAAAAAGTTCGACAACCTCGAGTTCGGCGGGAAATTCAAATGTGTCCGGATGCGCTTTTACAAGCACGGTCGCCGGTGCAGCTGATGTGGACGTGTGGTTGGCAGATTCTGGAGCTTCTGCGCATATGACAAAGCACGAAAAATATTTTTGTACTTACGAAGAATTTGCAATACCTAAACAGGTGCAAATTGGCAATAGTGATGTCATCTTGGCATATGGATCTGGCACAGTAAAAGTGGAAATGATGGTCAAGGGCAAATGGCAGCAAAATCACCTGACTAATGTATGGTATGTACCGAAAATCAGCAGAAACTTATTTTCCATAGGCCAGACGATCGATAAGGGTTTTCAGTTCAGTGCAACGCAAAGTGGTTGTACGTTTGTGAAAGCTGGGGTGGTTCGTCTTGCTGGTAAAAGAACTCCGAAGGGGTTGTTTGTGTTAGAAATGCGAGTTAACATTCCCGAGGCAGCAGCAGAAGTCTACCAAGCATCGGAAGCTGAAACTCTCCAGTTGTGGCACGAGCGCTTGTGTCATCAAAATAAGCAACAAGTAAGAAAAGTGCTTAAACGACGTGGAATAAACGTGCAGGCAGATAAAGATTTCTGTGATGTTTGGCAAACAACATCGGGAGGGCTTTAGTGCAAGAAAAAATCGTCCTACAACTCCGGGAGAATTAATCCATGCAGACGTTTGTGGTCCAATGCAAGAACCATCTATTGGAGGTGCAAGGTACCTACTTTGTTTGCTTTAAGGACGATTTCTCCAAGTTCCGCCAGGTGTTTTTCCTCAAGGCAAAATCGGAAGTTGCAAACAGTTTAAAGACTTTCCTAAACGAAGCAAGTGTGGCAGGGCATGTGATAAAAGAATTCCTTAGTGATGGTGGCAAGGAATTTGACAATGCAGAAGTGCAAGCGATACTGCAGTCAAAGGGCATTAACCGTCGAATGTCAATGCCCTATACTCCGGAACAGAACGGTGCAGCGGAACGTGAAAACCGAACACTGGTCGAGAGTGCGCGTTCGATAATTCATTCGAAGGGCCTTCCGACAAAGCTGTGGGCTGAAGCCGTAAACACCGCAACGCATGTGTTGAATCGCACTGGCCCTACAATAATCGACAATAAAACACCTTGTGAATTGTGGTTTCGGAAGGACGTTTACAACATTGAACATTTACGTGTTTTCGGCACAGAGTGCTTCGTTCACGTGTCTAAACAGCACAGACAAAAGTGGGACAAGAAAAGTATTGTCGGTCGTTTTGTTGGGTACTGTGGTGAACGAGACGGTTTCCGGGTATGGCTTGAAACTGAAAGCAAAGTTGTTACTAGTCGTGACGTTGTTTTTAAACGGGAAGACATTTTACACCAAACAGTCGAAGTGGTAATCAATAAAAAAGATTCGACAACTCAGTGTGATGTCGTACAGGAGGTAACACCAGGTGAACAACTGTCAGAAGTTCAACAAGACATGGATACCAAGGAAGTAGATCGAGAAAATGAAGTGCTCACTGTGAAAACTACGAGTAAAAGAAATATTCGAAAACCTGCTTACTTAAACGATTATGTTCTTTTTGCAGAGCACTTTGTACCAGACTCATACAATGCTGCAATGATTTCAGACAAAGCAGCAGAATGGAAGGAGGCAATGGACGACGAAATCAATTCGTTAGCAGTAAACAACACTTGGCAGCTCGTGGATCTACCATCGGACAAGAAAGTCATCGCCAATCGATGGGTTCTGCGCATAAAGACCAACACAGATGGAAGTGTCAACCGTTTTAAGGCAAGACTGGTGGCCAAGGGCTTTTTACAAAAGGCTGGAGTCGATTATGACGAAACGTTCAGTCCGGTTGCCCGCTTCGATACCGTTAGAGCAGTATTAGCTGTAGCAGCGTCCGAAAATCTTCGTCTCGCTCAATTCGATGTAAGCACAGCCTTCCTATATGGTGACTTGCAAGAGGAAGTTTACATGAAACAGCCTGAGGGATACAATGATGGAACCGGAAGGGTATGCAAACTAAATCGCAGTTTATATGGATTGAAGCAAGCTCCGCGTTGCTGGAATAAACGGTTTGCTGCGTTTATGTTGTTACGGTATTAAATCCTCAGATCGACAAAGGTCGTATTTATTGTCCAAACTCGGGTACAAACTACAGGGTTCGCCGGTTTTCCCTAGAAATCACAGATCTTAATGTGTCGGAGCAGATTTTGTTGCTCCGGTTACTCGCACTTAGCTCAGTCAGGAAGGGGTAGTTCGAAGACTTGAATGAAAAACCGACGGGGTACTTACCCTAAAGCTTGCTTAAAAGAATTGCCAAAGGACGCCACTCGTTTTGATCAATTAACAGCCCTCGTGACCCAAAACGAGAAATATCACAGGGCTTTGCCCACGGAGTACTGGGTTGGCTGCAAACTGCCTGCTCCTCAACGTCGCTCACCAAGCTCCCTCCAGGCCGGCTGGTACAAAATGCAGGGTGGCCGTGGAACAGATAGCTTACCTTAAAATTGGCCACCCTCCTAGAAGATTAACACAAGAGAAAACTGACACTAGCCCAAGTCTCAGGGCTTGCTTCTCAAAAGACACATGTTTTGGCTTTACACTTAGTACAGGTGGCCTTGGCCAATTACGGGTAGAAGACCCCAAAGGTTTCTCAAAGGCTACTAGTAAAATAGGCTGTCTTTAACAAATGAGTATTTAATAATCAAAACACAATGAATTTCAAGTTGATTTTACATACGCTACACCCTAACTGAAAAGTTATCGGGATCCCAGCCAAAGTTAACTTAACTACTAAGATTCAAAATAAGAAACAAATCGTTATACAAAAAGAAATGACAGGGATAATTTCCCAACGGTACACAAATAATGAGACGAAATAACTTCTCCAGCGCCAAAGTTACATAAAATGCTGCACACACTATAGATACGGCACTTCCGCGAAGCACTTAATCGCGCAATCTAATTAAAGTTTGACATTACCTTGAATAGCCAAATCATGGTTATCTGGACATGACGAAGCTGGCCTGGTGATTGCTCGGCGACGAAGCTCGAAACGTTGACAGCAGCACCCACAGTGTAGAAAAGGATGGAGTCGAAAATTGGCCGAAATGGTAGCTGAAGATGTCAAAAAGGGCAGCGATGCGGATCCACGACATACACAGGATTTGCAGATGCAGGGTGTGCAATAAAGCACTTACGAGGCTTAATCGAGAGGTGTCTCCTTCAAATTTGCAATGTAGCAGAATGTTTTCCCCACAGACAGGTGAGCGAAAACGTCAAACGAAACTAAACACTTCGCCCCGGAAATTATCATGTCGGCCGCAACGCACCAAAACTAGAATTCAACCCACCAAGACGCCGGAACGGCACAATTAATTACATCACACTTGTTAACACGGAAACGAAATTCTTGACTAAAGCCGCCGGGCACCCACAGAAATTCGTAAAAGTCCAGCACGAAGCTATAAGTTCTTTAACAAAGGGTTCCCCCGATCGAAATCACAAGTTTATAATGGAAAGCTCCCCGGTTCGCGGCACAAGCTGCGAACCGGGGGGTGCGAAAAAAACACCACGTCTCGTTTTCTCAAGAGCTGGGTACAGATTCTTAATTTCAAATCCGGACTCCGCGTGAAGAATACAATGGAAGAAAACTTCGAACTCCAAAACCATAATTTCTATATGTGCGGTTAACTAAGGGTTTATCAAACTTTATTTCCAATGGTCCCAAAGCTGGACGTAAAATGCGTGGGCTGAAAGCACAACAAAGAAAGCTTTAACGGGTGATGCAATTGCTGAATTGGCAAGAACCAGGGGAAGCCCCCAGTTTACAATGAACATTCCACAGTCCTTGAATATCATACTGATAACGACGCGTTCTACGAAAATATATTGAAGCTATGACGGCCGGACAGCAGGATAGATTTCTGAAACAGTATTTAAACACTACGCGGCAACCAGAGATTTATCGAACCTTATTTTCAAAGGCTAATTATCGAGCAGTAATCAGGTTAAACAAAGAACGTTCTAGAAGAGTTTGTTAATGCTACAGCAATTCTCAAAGGGTCGAATTACCCAAGTACAGTTTGCAAGAACTGCAGGCGTCAATTTCTTGACAGAAAACACTAAGCTCCAAGGCCTGAATTTCGTTACTGCTTAACATAAAGAATTTGATTTATTTAGGCGTTCAACGCTTGATTGTCGAAACAAATACGCACTTTGCGCACTGAACGAAGAATGCCTGCTAAGACGAATTTGAATGTAACTGTACAGGGCCGTAATCAGTAAGAATTCGGGCGACAAATAAACGTAATTTTGAGCAAAACGAAAGAGGTCGAAAATAATCTAACAATGTGCAGTCGTGATTTTATTCAAAGTTCTGCAGATCCGTGTTTATTCATACGTGTGAAGGATCAGTGTAAATTACTGGTTGCAGTTTACGTAGACGATGGACTGGTGGCTGGCACGGACGATAATGTGATTCGACCTTTTTTGCGTGATTTGGAACTCGAATTTAAAGTAACTTTAAGTTCATTAAATTGTTTTCTAGGAATGCAAGTCACACAGAAGGACGATGGTGCAATATTCATTGGACAGGAAGCCTACACCAAAAGAATTCTACAAAAATTTGGAATGGCAGAATCGAATCCTGTGTCAACGCCATTTGAGTGCAGCAATGGACAACCCGATCATAAAATTGCCGAAGGTGTTCCATACCGGCAGGCAGTGGGATCGCTAATGTACCTGGCAACGGCTACGCGGCCGGATATATCTTATGCAGTCAGTATGGTATCGCAAAATCTGGATGATCCGAAAACCCGGACTGGGTTGCAGTGAAGAGGATATTCCGGTAGCTAAAAGGAACCATGAACTTCGGATTGCTGTATCGACATGACCCAGATGAGGCCAAAATCGAGGCATACAGCGACGCAGATTTTGCTGGTGATGCAACAACACGCCGGTCTAGAACAGGTGTAGTATGTTTGTATTCAAATGCGGCAATTACCTGGATAATCCAAAAGCAGAAATGCATTGTGCTATCGACTACTGAAGCGGAATATGTAGCTTCAAGCGAAGGAGCCAAGGAGCTGGTTTGGGTGGAACGTTTAATTTCGGAACTCAAAATGTCAAAGATTATTCCCACGCTGCTGATAGATAATGCATGTGCAATTAAACTGGCAAAGAATCCTGAATTTCATAAACGTTCAAAGCACATAGCTGTGCGGTTTCACTTTGTGCGGGAGAAATATAGTGAAGGTGCGTTTAATGTTGAACACGTTAACAGTGTACACCAAATTGCTAACATCTTCAGGAAACCTTTAACTCGTGTGCGTTTTCAGATGTTAAGAAATCTGCTTGGCATGAACTGTTTAATGTAATGTAAAAAAAATGCTGTCTTGTATGTGGCTATTTCATTGTATGAAATTGTAATTAGATTGCATTACTATTTCCTGTTTATGCTAGTAATTAATATTTTTGACATTTGAGTTAAGATTATATTACTATTTCATGTTTATGCTAGTAGTAATTAATATTTTGAGAGGAAGTGTTAAGATATACAAAACATTTAATTATGTTGGTAGCAGTAGTAACTTTTTCTCAAATGTGGTTGGTACACAAGTGTAATATAAACCTAACAAATCAGTTTCCGGTTAGCTGTTAAACTGTACAGATGTTACGCTTGAATTCTACTGTACTTGAATCGTTTGTGTATTTACTAAATAAACTCATGTCTAGGTTCATCGATTGTTTATTTATCAATTCTGTGGTATATTCGTTAAATGATATTCTAACTAACCTTATCGAACAAATTGAATGTTCTGTTAGGATATTTTGTGATCTCAATAGGGCATTTGACTGTGTTGATACTGAGACGCTTATATCTATAATTAATTATTATGGGGTGGAGGGCAACGCACTTACCTAGATAAGCTCTTTTCTTAACAACCGCAAACAATGTGTCTGTTCCAAATATTAACTTCAAATTAGGTTAATATATGTGTGGGCGTACCCCAAGGCTCCAGTTTGAGGCCAATTATATTTCTTTTATACGTCAATGATCTGAATAAAGTAACAGATGATGCTTTATTTACCTTGTATGCGGACGATGCTTCTGTCATAGTGTACAAATTGAAACATGTTATATACTGTTTGAGGCTTTCGCGGTTACTCGAATGATTCTTTTTAACATGGAATTTCGGGTTAGACCGCGTAGTATTTGTATATGAACACCCAAAATTTTCTGGCTTAATGTGCCTTGCACCTTGTGAACTCGAGCAAAAACACGCGCGATGGTCATGCTCTTTGGTGGCTCGTCTTGTTTGAGTATCTTGAGAACGAAAGTATCTTCTTCGCAGATTTGGCAGTTTTGCTGTTTGTGCATCCATATTCACTAACCTTTCGCAAGACTTTGCAGCTTGCATCATCAGAGTGAAAGTCGCACTAAGAACCGAAGGTCGGTATGGAGCTATTTATAGTCCTCCGTGCCAGGCGCGCGGAGTGGAGTAACGCTGGTTGGTCGTCCGAGTGCAACGTAATCCGTGGGGCGTGGCCGTATGGCGCACAGTGGTTGTTATGCTTTAGATCGTGTATCAGGGGGTCCACGTTTGACTAAGCTTAAAGCCATCTTCCCTGTTGATATTATTTGGATGTTTTTCTGTTTCTATGGCTTAGCGTATCACTCGCGGGAGATACTGAGGTATTCTGGCAAGTACTCTTGCGTGCTCAAATTCTATAGTGTGCCCATTTGTAAACTTATGCTCAGCTACGGCTGATTTTGTGATGCGTTTGCGTTTGCAATCGCCTTTATGTTCTTGAAGACTTAGATCAACTGAACGACCAGTCTGTCCAATGTAACTCGAGCATCAAGAACAAGGAATTCCATATACGCCAGCAGTGTTTAAACTTGGAATCTTGTCTTTTACCGATCTGAAGCCGTTACCCAAAGTTTCCTTGCTCGTGAACACAGTTTTGATGTTGCATCGTTGCAGGATACGTCCTATCTTATCAGTTGAGCCTTTAACGTAAGGTAGAAATGTTAAGCCTTCCAGAGGTGGGGATTCTTCTTTAGCCTTTTGTGTCATAGTCTTGTCCAGTGCTTTTCGTATGGCGGTAGTTGTGTATCCGTTCTTTTGTAAAGAGTCAAATAGATGTAGCTTTTCTGTCTCTAGATTTTCTTCATCTGAGATACGAACGGCTCTTGTCGCCAAAGTCTGGAGAACTGTTGCTTTTCGCATTGGATGATGGTGTGAGTCGGCATTTAGATATCTGTCCGTGTGTGTTTTCTTTCTATAGACTGCATGTCCTAAACTGCCATCTGATTTACGTTTCACCAGGACGTCTAGAAACGGAATACTGCAATTTTCCGCTACTTCCATTGTGAATTGTATGTTGGGATGTACAGAATTCTGGTGTTTTAGAAACAGATTCAATGTCTGGCGTCCATGTGACCAGATGACAAAGGTATTATCTACATATCTCAACCAGCAAGTCGGCTTCAGCTGCGCTTGTTCGAGAGCCTTAGTTTCAAAAGCCTCCATGTAGATATTAGCGATAACAGGTGATAGTGGTGAACCCATAGCCGCTAGTTCCTTACGTTAAAGGCTCGACTGATAAGATAGGACGTGTCCTGCAACGATGCAACATCAAAACTGTGTTAACGATCAAGGAAACTTTGGGTAACGACTTCAGATCGCTAAAAGACAAGATTCCAAGCTTAAAAACTGTTCCTTGTTCTTGCGGCTCGAGTTACATTAAACAGACTGGTCGTTCCGTTGATCTAAGACATCAAGAACATAAAGGCGATTGCAAACACAAACACATCACAAAATCAGCCGTAGTTGAGCATAAGTTTACAAATGGGCACACTATAGAATTTGAGCACGCAAGAGTATTGCCAGAATACCTCACTACCTCCCGCCAGTGATACGCGAAGCCATAGAAATAGAAAAACACCCAAATAATATCAACATGGAAGATGGCTTTAAGCTTAGTAAAACGTGGACCTCCTGATACACGATCTAAAGCATTACAACCACTGTGCGTCATACGGCCACGCCCCACGGATTACGTTGCACTCGGATGACCAACCAGCGTTACGCCATTCCGCGCGCCTGGCACGGAGAACTAAAAATAGCTCTACACCGACTTTCGGTTCTTAGTGCGACTTTCACTATGATGATGAAAGCTGCAAAGTCTTGCGAAAGGTTAGTGAATATGGATGCACAAACAGCAAAACGGCCAAATCTGCCTAAGTATCCTCGTTTTCAAGATACTCAAACAAGACGAGCCACCAAAGAGCATAACCATCGCTCGACTTTACAAGCTGCAAGGCACATTAAGCCGGAAAATACTTGGTGTTCATATACAAATACTACGCGGTCTAAACGGAAATTCCATGTTAAGAAGAATAATTTAAACATGAATTGTTGGAAACTAAATGCAATAACGTCATGGATGTTCTGTATAGCTGGTTCTGTAACAACTCGCTATTTCTTAATGCAGGAAAAACAAATTTTCTAACATTTCACAATAGGCAAAAAAATTATGGAAATCTGGATATTCAAATAAATTGGTGTTTAATTACAAATACAGATTGTCTAAAAAATTTTCTACAACCACTATAGAAAATAGGATTTTCTGAACTCGTTTCCATAGAAACTAGCGTTGAAAATTATGCTTTGCTAAATTGGGTGTGGAAAATTTAGATTGCTATTAAAGACTACAGCAATTTATTTGAACATTTATTCGTAAAATTTAAGACAGTAGTAACGAGTAGTAATTATTAATTTTTAATATTAAAATTAAACACGGACGACGTACAATTAGTTACATTCAAATTTGGAATGGAATTCAATACACTTTGGTCTGATGCTTGATTTAGTTGCAACCGATTCTGAAGAATTTCAACAGGAATGTCCTCTGCAACATTATTATTATTATAGTAACCAATAACATCAGCTGATCCACTGGAAGTAGACTCAGATTGAGCATTAGGTCGATACTCGGGTTTGTCAATAATTCTTTTGGCATTTTTTATTTTAGTTTGTATAGAGTCTCTTATATATCCCTCAGCCACCGCAGTGGACTTCCATCCACCATGCTGTTTTAATGAAAGTATATCTGCCCCGGCATTTACAAGAAGGATCGCAGAAGTTCTGCGAAAATAGTGCCCTGTATACGCAGATGCATTGGGAAGTTTTAAGTGTTCAGCAATACGTTGGGGTATTTTACCAAAAGTATTTATTCCCACCAGTTGAGACGTGCATTTTCCTTTTCTATAATTTAAAAAGAACCTTCTATTTTCTATTGGCGGTCGGAAAGAAGCATATTTTTTAAAATACGATAACCAATTTTCCTCGCCATCTGTCACTGTGAAACTACGCGTTATATGAGTCTTCGTGTCAGGTATTTTAACAATTAGCACAGTATCTTCTACTTGTATATCGTCTACAGTTAATTTCATGAGTTCGACTTGGCGACAAGCTCCAGCCACCCCCAAAATGAGTGCAACCTGCAACCAATGGGATGATTAAAATATATATAAAATATAATTGTCTTCTATTTACCTTCATCATTAAAATGAATCGTCTAAAGCTTCAGTAAGGAACTTGCTTATCTCGTTTCTCGTAAAAGTAAGCGATTTTTTCGCCCTATAGCCCACTGATTTACGTTTTAACAAAGAAATAAGCTTCGGGATCCAAATTTTCTTCAACAATCAAAGAACTCTAACATGGAATAAGAAGACCAAACTGTCGATGCTCTCAAGTGTTTTGATTTTTCAGCAAAGTAAGCCAATAAAGCAATTTCCGTTATCTTTGTTACCTTTTCTTTAGTACACCACTCCTTAAAAGTGTCGTATTCTCTGATATACCGTCGTCGGGATTTTTGAGGTAGTAATTCCAGGCATGCAGTCTTGACCGCTTCAGAAACATTTGGTGGAGTATTAGAAACCCTTTCGCTACCATTTTCACCTTAAAATTCGTCCATTTTTAGTTTTTATTGGAAATTCGGCTTAAAAATTGCAGGAAACTCAATAAACGTCAAATTTAATTTGCGTCGTTTACTAGTCTCCGTAGCAACGGTATAAGTCGCTTGATCAAATTGGGATTAATATAATAGATATTTAGACAAATGTAGAAATTTTACAATAGAGATAAGTTAAATTTTTCTTGTGGTAGTAGAAAAAATAGTATGTAATACACATGTGGAAAGAGCCATTGCAAAACGCGTACGATTGGAGCTCTCGCTATCGCTCGCGCTCCAACTTTCGTACTGGTTTTGCAATGATCTCTTTTCCGCACTTGTATTACAATATACTATTTATTGATGCCTCACTGTGAACATTTAGTTTCCAAACTACGTTCTGTTCTATACGTATTTAAAAATTTGCGCACTGTTCTAAGCGATGAGCAGTTAATTAATGTTTACCATGCTCATGTAGGTAGCCGTCTTAGATATGGTATTTGTGCTTGGGGTTGGTTTAGACAAGTTAACCAGTTATTTATAATACAGAAACGTGTTCTTGCATGTATCACCAAACATAGTTCTAGTACCAGTTGTGTGGATTACTTGAAAAAATATACCATTCTGACTGTAGCTGCATGATACATTTATGAATTGTGTGTCTTGCAGTGGTATCAGGCCCTACGGCTCTGCCCTGATTGCAGTACAATATTAAAAGTAAATCAAAGCACGGAGTAGGAGTGTTTTATTTAGCTGCGAGACTATATACTTAAACAGTATTCAGTAATTGCATTGAGAAAGAGATGATTGAATTAAAAGAAAGGTTCTGAATAAGGAACGCAAGGGAGAAGGCTCGTTGTTCACAGGTTGAAATCTACATTTCAACAATTAATTAAATAGGTTTGTGCAGAATTAAAGTCGAACCAATAGAATTGATTTGTCACAGAAAGGTTTGCTAAGTGTATGGTATTGTAGCGTAGAATTCAAATAAACAAGCAGGAAACATTTATGAACAATCTTAACTAAGGTACAGGAAGCCAGAATTATATTATCATATGTTGCAAAGAGCAAATTATAAGAAAAGAATTGACAAATGTGAGATTAAGCTGTAATACCAAGAATAGCGGGGAAAAGAAGACATTTAAAAATTTGGAAAGAAAAGCACACAGGAGGATAAGAAACAAATGTGAAAAGGAAGTGAACTCTTAAAACTAATCCATGCAATCACGCGTGTGAGACAAATTAAGTGATTAATAAAACGTGTTAGTGGCGTAATAAGACATTAATAATTAAAATGAATTGACATGATTTTAGGCAATTTGTAAAAATGTTTATGTGTAAACAATTTTATGTTAAAAAGTACTGTAATTGACTTTGGTTAATATCCGTTTTGTTTAATTATAGTTACCAATTGTTTATACTGGATTTTATAGAAAAAAAATGAATAAATTAATTAGATTGATGCTGTGAAATTGTGCTCCTCTTTAAAATTGTATTTTATATAACAAGCACGCGTACTTCAACATAAAAAGTATACAGTTTTAACCAGTGCATTTCCTAGTTTGTGTGGTGTCATTTGCAATAAATTTCGACACTACAAATTAGAAAAACCACAAAGGGGACTTTCGGAGACCTTCGCCAACGAGCCAGCTAAAGTTTTTGAAGTCTGCGTGCAACCAAAGGGTTCAACGGAGCGACGAGGTCAGCATTCTAGGGTGTAGAGCAGCTTTGTACGACTGTCTACGAGAGGTTTCATCACAGGGGGGTACATAGCAGCTCTACAACATCAACGGCGTCATCTCAGAGGGCCGAAGTTTACGACAAATACCAGGTACTAATTTAACTTGAAATTAACGTGGTTAGACACGGGAAAGCTACGTGCATCATAAAGGAGACTTTACTGAGGAAAATCCAAATATTTCACGGCCACAGAGAAGGTGCGCTTCGCATATCAAGTGGATTCCAAGTTTGAGGTTATGCGAGTAAAAGGACGCTTTTCAAAAACAACTGCTAGGTTTTCCCGCGTTATTTTCTGAAAACAAAAAATAATTAGTGTCGCCAAGAGCGCGAGAATTCAAATAGCTACCTTAACCAATGTTCATAAACTCCATTTATTAAAAATTAAATCACAACGCAGACTGCAAAAGAAAACCGCACTGTGATAATTTTGACAGCATTACATTTCAGCAATCCCGCAGTTGAACTAAATCTGTTGCCAGTGGCACACTAGATAAATTTATTAGGGGAATCCGCCTGGGACCAAAGAGTTTTCTTGCTTTGCGAGCTAGTTTTCAATTATATTTAATTTGCAGACGAATAAAATACAAAAGGGCATACTACTACATTATTTTGATTAAATGAGAAAGAGAATTACTTTTTAATCAGTCCTGCAACAATGCAACATCAAAACTGTGTTCAGGAGCAAGAAAACTTTGGGTAACGGCTTCAGATCGGTAAAAGACAAGATTCCAAGTTTAAAAACTGCTGGCGTATATGGAAGGGCATACTACCACATTATTTTGATTAAATGAGAAAGAGAATTACTGTTTAATCAGTCTCAATTTTATTTTAATAATATTGCACACAGTGGCTTATATAATAAATTAATTTTAAATACCTATTATTAAAGTAGAACCATTGCAAAATTGCAATATTTTTAGAAAGCCCAACGTGGAGCTACAGTAGCCATTGCAGTATATGCCTATAATAATCAAAAGCACTTTGTCAAAAATTCTACTATTCACAATTTTGATACTCTCATAAAAATGCACCATGCACCGTTTAATAAGCACTCCGTAAGATTCACGGAATGCAGCAGTTAAAGCATACAATTTCTTACCTGAGACATTAAAAACTGTGCTAGCTTTCAAGAATTCAAAATCAAACTGAAATTGTTTTTAAATATGAAATGATATTATTCTATCAACAAATACATGTTATAATTATGTTTATAATTTCTTGTAAATACATACTTGTTATATTTTGCGAGAATTCCTATACTTACATGTAATGTTTTATGGAAGTAAATAAATATCATACCATATATTTCATGACACTCATATCCAGAAATCTATTGGTGTTATACCAGGAAACCGAGGTGGAATACCTAGGTTTTGTTTTGATAATGGAATTTGCTAGGATAGTTTGATTAAACAGAATTCAATGCGACATTTATACTTCTTTTGCATAGTGATCACGAAAGACGTCTTTTTTAACGGAAAATCGTAAATAAATTAAATTTTTTTTAACTATTTTATTGAAATTGTGAATTGTCAATTAGTTTTGTCTTTTCGACTAAATTTCGAGTTACAAGAGATCCCTATGCAAAAAAAAACTATCTGTACAACACGTTTTAAAAGCCCATTTTTTTCATTCATTTGTTTGATTAATTCGATCTTGGCCGTCGTTAATCAAACAGCAATTTTCTAAAAAAAGTATGACTTTCAAAGCTAGTTGTATAAATAACTATTAATTGACATATACATTATATTAATTTTTCTCGTCAAATACACATCCAACCGCTGGAGAGCGAATTTTGATTCACCCTAGCTAAATATAATGAAAGAATGTAGCAAAACATCATGCGTACCTAATGAAGTCGAGAAAGAGTAGGCAAGACTCAACAAGCAAGGCCATTGATCGAAGCGAAAAAATACTCCTATCTCTCAAACCCGCAAATGAGATATGCAGGAGAATGGTTTTCTTGTATTTTTTAAAATCCGATTTGCTTATTTAATGGGTATTTATTCAACACCTCCTAGTTATAAGGCCATAACTAGATCAATTTTAGACCTATAAAGTGGCCCATAACCTACTAGTGAGGTAAATACCATAAGCCGCTAGTGAGGTAAAAATCATAAGTCACTCACTACTGTATTGTTGGTAGCACTTCCAGGCTATGTCATATTCGAGATTTGCAGGTTAAGTTTTGCGTCAGTCTGAGTCAAATAACAAACTATACCTAAACTACTAACCTCGAATTTGACATAAACTGACAATAACCTTCAATACTGCCAAACGTATAACACGAATCACAGGCGATTCTAATTATAAATGTATTGATCTCTTGATACGTGCTAATTTGTCATTATGACTTTTCCCTACTGTTAATACAAAATATATGTTTTTTAGATATTTATTGAGTTGGATAAAAGTTTGTATGGCACGCGTGTGTTATTAGAAATAATTCACTCGAGAAGTAACCCCTCTCGGCCTGATTTCTCTCGTGGTTTATTTGTGGTACTACACACTTGTACCATAAATAACTATTTCAGAAAAATTTAAATCAAACAAGCATTTTTACACTTTTAAATTGCTTCCTTACTATATCAGGTAAGAAATGTTTTCCTAAATTCTGTCCCTGTAATCAACCCAGGAACTCAGTGCTCAACTTAACAGTTTATTTTGTAAAATTTCTATTTTTCATTATGCAAGAAAATATGAAAATCTAAATTAGAAATTTCAGAGCATAGGAAAAGAATTTGCAGGATTATTGAAATCAATACAAAATGACTTACTTGGATAAACAACCTTTTATTTTAAGGGGTTGGGTTGGGTGGGTAGAAAAATGGTTGGCTACGCGACTTCAAAAAAATTCACCTGCGGCGCTGCGGGCGAATTAGCTCCCTTCGCTTGGATCTCCTACCTGACTTATGCAATGGAAAAAAACTCTGCTTGCCGGGCGCTAAAGTTTTTGTCAAAAAGGCCTTGCTTTGTTCCGATAATAAAATAATAAATTACTTTTATGTAAATATTTTTTTAGCCTCTCTGCAAGCGGCTCGCCCATGGAAGCCTCTTTATATACATATCTACAGAGCTATTTGTATAACACTTAATTTCAAAGTAAACGTTATTCAAAAGTTGAAATAAGAGACAAAGTCCTTGTGTACCTACATAGAAACACTTTGCAGTAATGGTTAATTTTAAACCACGGCAACAAGATATTAGCCTATCACATCTTGAATAATTCTGACCTATCTGGCAGTTGATCGAAGCAGCTACGTATGTATGTAAACAGTACTATCATCAGCATTGTTGTTACTAAATTAGCACTGAGCAAAATATCAGTTGTTATATACTTTGATGACTGGCAATATCACGATAATAATTACGTCTTTTGTTGACTTTACATCCCACTCTTAATCGGAGTGTAATTACGCAACAGTCCAGCATAACTCGGCATTTGAAAACTTACTATTCGTACAACCAGTCGCAAGCGCAACAGTATCTAAACAGCTTTTATTAAACATCAATCAACGATGTGGTTGTTGATAGTGGCCGGTATATTGGCCATATATCTTCTTCGGAAAATTATTGCAAGCAGTAATTATTGGGCTGAAAAGGGCGTTACTCAACTGAAACCATGGCCCTTTTTCGGAAATATGGCTCCGGTAGCTTTCAGAACACGTTCTCTGACTGATCTAAGTATGGATTTTTACAAAGCATTTCAAGATAAACGGTGAGTTTATTTAAACCTATTAGTGTAGCTTATTTTGCTCTGATTGTGCAATACATTTCTATCTCCTGCAAATCCATATATTTGTATATGAGTATAATAGGCGCTGCTTTGCACTTGAAGAATGCTTTCCATATTATACTTTCAGATATATAGGAATTTACCAGTTCCTTCAGCCCACGCTTTTAATTTTTGATATCGATTTAATAAAACAAATAACAGTCAAGGAGTTTGAAACCTTTCCTGACCACAACATATTTGGTAACAGCGACGCTGATTCTGTGGCTAGCAAAAATCTATTTAACTTAACCGGTAGGAGTTCAGCTTTCCATGGATTTACAAAATTATTAGAAAACTAAATAATTGGCTTATTTAGTTGAAAAAGGGTGGCACGATATGAGATCAACTCTAAGCCCATCCTTCACAAGCAGTAAAATGCGGACTATGTTTATTCTAATGGAGGAGTGCGCCAACCAATTTATCCAATACTTAGAAAAACAAAGGGGTGCCATAACGCTTGAAATGAAAGATGTCTTTACAAGATACACAAATGATGTCATCGGAACAACTGCATTTGGAGTGACCTGTAATTCGTTAGAAGAGCAAAAAAACGAATTTTATTTGATGGGGAAGGATTTAACCAACTTCACTGGGTTAAAAAGTTTGAAATTGTTTGGCTATTCAATTAGCCCTAAGATAATGAAGGTTGCATTTTATAACAGCTTGTTAGCTCAATTTTAGTGTTTATATAATTTTCAGTTGTTCAAGATCACTCTGTTCAGTGAACCGGTAGTAGATTTTTTCCGAACATTAATCAAGCAGTCGGTGAAGGTTCGAGAAGAAAACCAAATAGTTCGCCCCGATATGATTCATTTAATGATGGAGGCACGAAGAGGTTGTTTAAGATACGACAACCAAAATAATGTCGTGGATTCGGGTTTCGCTGTCGCTCAAGAGTCGGAAATAGGTAAAACGCAAAGAAAAAAGGTGGAAATAACAGATGACGACATAACCGCCCAGGCCCTTATTTTCTTCGTGGCTGGATTTGACACTGCATCTACTGCCATGAGCTACGCTGCATACGAGTTGGCACTCAATCCTGAAGTTCAGACAAAACTGCAAGAGGAAATAGATGCTGCTGTAAAGGAATGTAACGGAAATATAACCTACGAAGCCTTGCTGGGAATGAAATATCTCGACCATGTAATTTCAGGTAACGTTCAAGATTTGCAAATGGTTATTGCAAAACCTATAGTAACGGAGTTTATTTTAGAAACCCTAAGAAAATGGTCTCCTGCCGCTATTATTGATAGAAAATCTGTTCGGCCGTTTACCATACAACCGGAGAGGCCTGGAGAAAAACCACTATACATGGAAGCCGGTTCAGTGTTTTGGATTCCTGTTTTTGCCATTCATAGAGATCCGAAGCATTACCCTGATCCGGATAGATTTAACCCTGAAAGGTTTAATGATGAAAATAAGCAAAACATTAAACCCTTTACCTATATGCCTTTTGGATCTGGTCCTCGGAATTGCATTGGTAAGTAGAATACAGTGTTTGCCTGCAATCCGTAAACATCTAAATTAGCAATGAACACAAAGTTACCTAATGTCCGACATTTTGTTGTTAAAATGAGAAAAAAGAAGAAAATGTACCTGAAACGTTAACTACGTATCAATGGTAAAAAATTATCTGTGATGTACCTTAAAAGAATATCGTCTGAATGATTGTTTTATTAGTTGAATCCCTTAACACAGTCACAAAGTACTTAAAACTCAAGTGTCCTAATTAATCCACTGATTTAGAACTGTCGGGTCACATGACACTTGAACTCAATTCTTCTTAATGGAGTGATTGGAATTGAAATTTAATAGATAAGGGAATGAATTTTTATCACTTCGTTCGGCTAAACGGGCAAGCAGTTAAATAAAAAAGTTAGTCTTCGACTCTCGCAAACAATGTGCTCTGG
Organism: Agriotes lineatus; assembly: GCA_940337035.1. Taxonomy (NCBI): domain Eukaryota; kingdom Metazoa; phylum Arthropoda; class Insecta; order Coleoptera; family Elateridae; genus Agriotes; species Agriotes lineatus. The sequence continues at coordinate 90,057 of CALNHX010004752.1, forward strand.
CAGAAATATAAGAACAAGGAAATTCATAAGCTTCACAATATGAGCCGAGTCATTTGTTAACTATCAGTTACTTGAATAGCAATGTTGTAACTGTGATTAAAACAGCATTATTTTTTTCAGGTTCAAGGTTTGCCTTGCTTGAAAGCAAACTAATACTTCTGAAAATTTTACAAAAGTTTACAATCGAGCCAACCGAGAAGACCCAAATTCCAATACAGCTTAGTAAGAAGACGTTCAATATTATACCTGATGGGGGATTTTGGTTGAGGTTGGCCCCGAGAGAAGTACGATAATATGTGGCTGTTGTTATAGTCTATGACTTTGGATAATACTTGAATTTGAATTTGTTATTTGCTTGTATGTATCATATGCTGTTTTTTATTAAGCTGTAATTATTAAAAATAATATTGTTACAAAAAATACGTTTCTAATTTAACTCACTCCTCTTTTAAGATTTACTGTTTGTAGTTGCTCGTTGGTTTATTTGTCTTATAATAATTCGTTTTTCAGTTAAAATACATGGCGATTCATAAGTACACCGATAACTCACCGAAGCTGATTTTACTTAACAAAATAAAATAAAGTTTATATGACCCATGGTCCGAAATGGCGTTCTAAGGGAGCTACAGCATGGAGAAAGGTAATAAAAAAACACCGATTTCATTCAATTAAAATAGTGTAGATTAAGCAAATGTTGTGTAATTTGGCATATTTACGCGAATTTATATGCTGAAATAAATGACATTTTTGGTATAAGGTTCAGAAAGGGTCATTTATGGAAGGGTGGGGATATGTTAGTTATATTAACTTTTTACAGTCACAATTTTAGTTAATTCCGATTAGATATTCGAAAAGGTTAGATTTTTGTCTAGAAAAAAGGTACTTTTGTTTGGAATCTCTGAGTAGTTTTTGAGAAAAGCGAACCTAAAGATTGAAATTTGTTACTTCAGGAGTAGCAATGTCCTTTTGCTTCACCCTTCTCGGAGCTGTAGTTTTTTAAAGGTCTATTAAGACTGATGGTAGCGACGCGGTTCTGAAACCACTCAGCAATCGCTTTGCACGTTTTTAAAACAGACTGGCAAGCGGTATCAAAGCGGTCTGAATCGATCGGGGATGCCGAAAATAAAGACAAAACCATAATTTAGAGTGAAATATGCAGTTCAGTACCGTCCGTAGTTGCAGGCAGATGTGATTGTACTACAACATGGAAGAGCAACTGATTCAGCTTATCTCATTGATGAGAATAATTTGAACCAACGGGATTTCATATTAAATTTGATAATTCGCAGAACAAATTAATTTCCACATTGTTAAACATTATTACTAACTAATAGCATAATTTGAAAATAAACTGTAAGCTTCATCAATGATTTATTTAAAAAGTAAAAAAGAGAGTGTTAATTCCTCTCCAATTAAATCTATTTATATTTTTTCGAAATTAAGTAAGATGAGATTTTATTAGTGTGTTAGTTTTAGCTAACACAACAATCTCAAAGCCAGAAAACACATATTTTTCTTTAAATTTAGCTAAAATTAAATTTTTGTTTTTAAATATTTTTAAAATGACTTAATTTTAACATTCAAATTTTTGTGGGTGAAGACTTTAAAGATTTATAATTGTAAAAAATAATATAAAATGTAAATTATTCCTTTGGAAATATTTGATAATTAGTATCTATTTAAATGGCTTCTAAAAACTCTAATCTAGCCTTATTAATGAATTAATGTTACAAAAATCTTGTAAACGTTCTTTTACAGTTGTCTGAATGGGGAGATTTTTTTAGAACATGTAAACTGGATATAAAAAAATCTCGTCATTTAGACATCTGTATAAGGAATATGTACAGGATTTTTCTAACTGTAATTCATTAACAAGGTTAGAAAAATTTAAATTGAGGTCTTACTTAATTTCCGAGATATAGCATTTTTTGGATTTTGATAATTTCGAAAAACGCCATCTACTAAATAAGTAAAATTCACTCGGTATATCTGATAAGGGCTAAATAGGTTTTTGGACAAGCACAAATTACTGTCGATTTTTTTTTCTTCTTGATGAAGTTGTTTTTCGTCTAAATCTAAAATGTAAAATTAGTGGTTACAATATGGGGTTTTGTATCGAGAGAATCTACCAGTTTCATTATTAAGGTAAATAATTCTCCTTAGCATAAAATTTCGGCTTAGACCGTAGTATTTGTATATGAACACCCAGCATTTTCTGGCTTAATGTGCCTTGCACCTTGTGAAGTCGAGCAAAAACCCGCTCGATGGCCATGCTCTTTGGTGGCTCGTGTTGTTTGAGTATCTTGAGAACGAGGATACTTATACAGATTTGGCCGTTTTGCTGTTTGTGCATCCATATTCACTAACGTTTCGCAAGACCTTGCAGCTTGCATCATCAGAGTGAAAATCGCACTAAGAACCGAAGGTAAAAAGGTAGGTAAAGGTTCAGGGTTATTTCAATTCCCCCAACTGGGGGCGGGCTGCTATAGGGACCTTCCGTCCCTCTTCAGCCAAGAACGGGAATTATAGGATGGGTGAGAGAAAGGAGGGGTGGAGAATGGAAGAGAGGCCAGGAAAGGTGGAGAAGTACTGCCCCGGCATTCGCCTCAGAGAAGGTACTCTGTTGACTCAGGAAAACCACCTAAAAACCTGAATCAAGGCAGGCGGCCGCAGGAATCGAACCCACGACCTCCCGAATGCTAAGTGGACGTGCTACGCACTATGCCACGGAGCTCGGTAGAGAGAACCGAAGGTCGGTGTGGAGCTATTTATAGTCCTCTGTGCCAGGCGCGCGGAGTGGCGTAACGCTGGCGCTGGTTGGTCGTCCGAGTGCAACGTAATCCGTGGGGCGTGGCCGTATGACGCAGAGTGGTTGTAACGCTTTAGATCGTGTATCACAGGGGTCCACGTTTTACTAAGCTTAAAGCCATCTTCCCTGTTGATATTATTTGGATGTTTTTCTATTTCTATGGCTTCACGTATCACTCGCGGGAAGTAATGAGGTATTCTGGCAAGTACTCTGGCATGCTCAAATTCTAAAGTGTGCCCATTTGTAAACGTATGCTCAGCTACGGCTGATTTTGTGATGCGTTTGTGTTTGCAATCGCCTTTATGTTCTTGGAGTCTTAGATCAACGGAACGACCAGTCTGTCCAATGTAAGTTGATGAAAAGCATGTCCCTACCCTTGCATAAACTGAACCTTAAACCAACTTTTTTCAAGGCCAATCTAATTCAGCATATAAAATCGCATAGATATGCCACTTTACACCAAATTTGCTTTATCTACACTATTTTAATTAAATAAAATCCTTATCTTTTTATTACCCTTCTCAGAGCTGCAGCCCTCTTAAAACGCATTTTCGGACCGCGGGTCATGTAATAAACTTTTTTCCTTATTTTGACTAGAGAAATCACTTCCCGTGAATTGTCGGTGTGCTTTTAAATCGCCTTGTAGTATGAGCACCGAATAAATAGACTAGTTATTTATCAAACAAGTGTGTTAACGAAAGCGATTAATAACCTAGACGTTAATTGTTGAGATTATTAATAGTCGATTAACATACGAGTTGGTCTGTGCAACATCAGCTGTTTTGGAAAACTCGTATCTACGCAGATAAAACTATATACTTAAAATAATTTATAAAAAAAAAAACTTTACCCAGCATGTAAACTATATCAGGAAGCCGGATTACCGGATATTAGAACCCTATATATATTACAAACTATAAATTATATGTATAAAAAGTTAGATATAAATTATATACATCATGTATACAGCACCAGAAGTATTAGTGATGAATGATGATAAACTTAACATTCCAAAAACAAATAAATCGAGTAGTCAAAAATCCATAACTTATTTGGGAGCAGTAATGTTTAACTCACTTCCAAAACAAATCCGTTCGATTATTACACACAACTATCACGTGATCACGTGACTGATATCATCCAATAAGAACCATGCATTTTTTGAAAATCGACCAATCCGGAACTGATTACCTGCTAAGCTCCCTAGGAAAACTTATCAACCGATAAGCTCCCTAGTGCTAATTATCGACCCCGTAGATGGTGTCATAATTAGAAATAGAAATTCAAGAAACAAGCAATTTGAGAATTTTGGCATTATTGGATCAATTTTAAATCATAATTCGTATACCAGTTATGTGTAATAATCTCCAGAATATAAATGCGGGCGACCCACTTACATATAATTTTGCCCGTGCCAAGAGTCATCGTGCTGGTTACCCTTAGAAAACTGCCCTCGGGCAAGCCCTCGGGACAGTTTTCATTGCAACCAGCACTCAACCCTTGGCGTGTGCAAAATTATCGGTAAGTATATCTTGCCCTTGTTATATTACTATTGATAGCTAAATACAAAAAAATTCAAGTTCACTCTAAAATTTATATTTCAAAAAATATACCACTATTTAAAAAAATAATTGATCAACAGAATCCAACCAAACAAGTATGTACCCCCAAATCTAATAATATAACTAAACATATTTAATTAAAAACACACATCCTCTCCAAATCGATCCAATAATTTCAATTCATCCAAATTTTTTACTTTTTGTTTTTGTTTTTGTTTTTTGTGTTTGTTGTTTAGTTTTCTGTCGTAATTTTATTAAAACCTAAAAAGCAGTTGCCACAATACAGACTACATTATTTATTAGTCTAGTGCGGCAGCTTCCCACATTGTATGTAAATACTTTACTCACAAAGGAAACATAGGGGCGCAATGCAAAACATTAAAAGACACTGGTTAAGATAAATAGTAAACAATGGGGACATAAGGAAAGGACTTGAACAGAATGATATAGCCAAGAATGTAGAGAACAAAGAATTAAAATGGCTAATGACGGAACACCAGGAACATAGGACCACTTATCAAAAGGATAGAAACAAGACAAAAAAATTAAACAAGAGTAAGAAGAATTTAAAAAATATATATAACAAATAGAAGAGCGCAAGTGAAAGTGTAGTACAGATTCGGAACTGGAGATGGCGCGATTGAATATGATGAAGAATGCTTCAGCAAATTGTTAAAGATAACAGAAAAGTAAAAGAAAGCCTAGTTTTCTTGTTAATACTTTGAGACAATTCTGCAAAAATTCTATATAAATGGAAAAATTAATAGGAAAACTGTACAATTTTTCATTCAAGAAATTACAGAAAGAAGTAGGCAATCTGTGATTGCTGACGAATTAAGACAAGGTAACACCTATTCACATCAAAAGAACAGAGGGGGAGAAAATCAGATATTAAAAATGGGAATATAGATAGCAGTTCAGAAGATCAACTACTCAGGAACAATAATTGCAAATGTAGGATGAAAGCAAAAGAGGGTAAAAGAAAGCTTACAAATTAAAAATCGGATATACCATACATATAAAAAAAATTACAGTCTAAACAGCTAAGCGGGAAATAGAGAATCAATATTTACAACCTTTAATCAGACCTTTCATAATATATGCAATGGAAACGTAGACATTAAATACAAATACAGCAAAAAATAAAGAAGAACAGATGTTAAGACAGATTCTAAGAGGAATAAGAAGTAGGCTATAAATGAAGAGGATATAAGAAGAGAATTTAGTGAAAGTGATAAAATGGCTGGTGCCCATAACCGGATGCGAAATACCAAGAGCAGTCTAGGAAATAACGAAATGGAAAAAATGCCAGGAAGAATGAGTGGGAGACCAAGAAGCAGCATTTGATAATATAACAAATAATCTATTAGGAATGGGACGAGAAATTGCATGGAGTTATGCAAAAACATGAAGGAACGGAAAGAAATGAAAAGAAATTGTAAAACAACAAATCCCATAATAATTTGTAATCGATCAACAGGAAGATAGTGCAGCCAGGCTTGAAATTTATTTTTAAAACGTTAAAGTGATTTTTTTCTGGGAGAAATCGTTATGTTTCTGAATAAAAAAACAGGTAAACTAGTTTAAGCCAACAAGTTTGATTATATTTATCGTAACAGCAGACACAATATTTAGATAATTCCTATATTTAGACCATAGCAAGCTTCGGAATTAAATTAACAAAAACTAGCATGCCTAAAAACGAATTAATAAAAAACAAACTCGTTTACAAGTCAATGTCGTGCGTTCTTACTCTTTATCTTTAAAAAGTGTTTAACAGCAGTTAACATATGTAAACAATTTACTTCATACATCATTATTAAATTAAAGGCTCAGCAGATTATAAGTGTTTACATACGCCACTTGTCTGAGAATGTCAAGGTGCTTGATTGTTGTGGTTATTGTTTAATAAAATCTTACTTCATCCTAGGCAATGAATAAAGTTACGTAATATGCTGATATAAAATCAGTTTGACAGACACAATAATAGCTAATTAACTTTGGCAAACATTTGCGATCGGCAATGTGGTTGTTGGTAGTGGTCGCTAGGTTGGCCATATACCTTCTTTTATTATTGGGAAGCAAAAGGCGTTCCTCAATTGTAGGTTTCGATAAAATGGTTCAAGCTAACCCCATTTCTTTGACCTTCGTAAGAAACTCTTCAGATGACATAATTAATTCATAAATTCCTTAGAAATGCCACTCTGTATTTTGTAGATGATTCCCTAAAATTTCAAAGTGATTGCAATATAACTTTATGTGAATATGTTCAGGTCCTCCAGCCGAGCCTTTTAATTAGTAATATTGACTTAATGAAGCAAAAAATGTGAACATTACTGTGACACACGACTAGTGAGTAGCTTTACGCACTTGTATCGTAAATTACTATTGGGCAACCGCTTTATTATAAATTAGTTTCTAAAAGGTTAAGCTCTGATGCAAAGAAATCTAAACCTGATCTTTTTACTTCAGTTAACTTCGGTTAACCGCAAGCCGACAATAAATAAAAAAAGGATGAATACATATAGGGTTTTCCATTAAGAGGTTTCATTTTAAATTAATAACAGAAACTATTTTTTAAGTTTTAATGCATTTATTCGAACCCAAACTGCAAAGTGTGCGATTAAACGTGGAACACAATATCAGCTAAATGGCCGCCTCCGTTTCTCTTGCAAATAGTCACGCTACTAACAAAAATTTCCATCACGTTTTTGTACAAATACGGCAGAACTTTCCCAATAACAGTTCAAATATTGTCTTTGCTCTTGAATCGTTTGCGGAGCATTGGCGTAAACCTCATCCTTCACATAACCCAATATGAACAAGTCCAACAGTGTCAAATAACGTTACGAGTATCTAAATAGGCGAACACGCAATTCAAGTCTCTGTGACGCGAAATAACACTTCCAGAAAGTTCTCGTGCAATAACGCGATTATTTCGTGACTTCTGTCGCACGTAACTTCATCGAACTGAAAACAAACATCATTCAAAGGGACCTGGATAGAACGTCCACTGGTCACAACGTCCAACGCCATAACGTCCACTCTAGCCACAACATCTATCGACGTCTTTTGAGAATAAAATTTTACGGCGTCGGTTGTCCACCTTGAACACAGCGTCCACTACCATAACGTCCATCCTGGTCACAACATTTATAGAAAACTCTGGAGAGTAAAATTCTATGTCGCCGGTCGTAACGTCGACCTTCGACACAACGTCAACTGCTATAAAGCCCACTTTGGTCACAACGCTCACCTTCGCATTTGTTCATAACGTTCATCCTGGACACAACGACTATCTTGAGCACAACATCCACCGACGCTTCGGGAGAGTAAAATTATGTCGCCGGTCGTAACGTCCACCGCCATAACTTCCATCCTGGTCACAACATTTATCGACGAGAGTAAAATTTTACGTCCCCGATCGTGACGTCCATCTTCGACACAACATTCATGTTAGACATAACCACCACCATGATTACCGCATCCACAGACGCTTCCTGAGAGTTAAATTTTACGTCGCCGGTCGTAACGTCTACCGCTTTAACGACCGCTCTGGTCACAACATTCACCAACGCTTCATGAGAGTAAAATTGCATATCGCCGGTCGTAACGTCCATCTTGGACACAACGTCCACCACCACAACACCCACTCTGGTCACAACGTCCATAGACGCTTCTTTAGAGTAAAATTTTACGTAGCCGGACGTAACGTCTACCTTGGAAACACCGCCTTAACGACCTCTCCCGTCACAACGTCCACCTTCGGATTTGGTCTTAACATCCACCTTCGACAGAACGTCCACTGCCACAACTTCCACTGCCACAACGCCCACCCTTCGCACCACCCCACTTCTGTTTTAGTTACCATTTAATCTAACATCTTTAACTTTTTTCATAGATACCCATTAGTGATTTATTATTGCTCAAAATTTGGTCTTATGTTATTTTCTGTATTCCCTAAATAATAGTATATTACACTACGAATTGAGAGAAGTGATGTTTTTCTGAACAAGTATGGCGTGTTGGAGTACGAGCGTTAGCGGGTACTTGAACGGCCATACGAGTCCAGAAAAACCACTTTTCTAACGTGTTGAGTATACTATTTTATCGCATTGCATAAGAAATGTAAAATATTAGATTTTTACATACAAGTGACTCTGTCAAAACATAACCAAGATGAGCATAACTCATTTCTATGTACCAAAGCACAATAATCAATCCAGTTGATGTTATGCGTTTGGCAGTACGGAAGTGTGTTGGTGGTGACACTGTATGTCTATGACAAATTCGAGGTTAGCAGGTTAAGTTTCCGTCAATCTGTGTCAAAACTGACGCAAAACCTAACCTGCTAACCTCGAATTTGGCATAGACTTACAGTGTCACCAACAACACACTGCAGTATTGCCAAACGTAAAACTAATCGCCGTTGCTAGGCATAACAGTGTTGCTAATGATAAAAGTACCACATTTCTTATCGATTTTGAATGAAGAAATGAAGTACATTCCCAAATGAAATGCGATAAATTTATATTTTTTTAAACATATTATTCTAATCTTTGACGACTTCTGCTCTATTTTGTACTGGTTTGTCCGTAGTGTATATATTTTCAACTAGTTTCTTATACGAAACGGTATATGTAAGACAAAGGTCCTGCTACAACTTTTTGTTATTGTATCAAAAAGAGATCTAAAAACAAGAGAGAATGTTTACGTAGCTGGAAAAACGTGATCGTTCGTATTTTCCTACTACATAAGTAGGTTTAAGTATCCTATTTGCTTTAATATTTTATCTACTCCAGTGGGAGAAGTAACTCATTACGGCACTCATTTGATATTATTTCCGTTAGGTAGTGAAGTTCGTTATACCACTCAGTTAGGTAATGGCTTTATTACCAAACTGAGTGGTGTAATGGCTTCATTACCTAACTGAGTAGTATAATGGCTTCATTACCTAACTGAAATAGTGTAAAATGAATAACATAATGACATTTGTCTACAAAAATATTTTTGAAAATGACAGATCTGACATTTCTATTAACGCACTTTTCACAATTTTAGGCAGTTGCAGATAAAATTTTGTACCATGCATGTGTGATAATGCATCATTAATATACTTGTGTGTTGTAACTTACACATTCATATATTAATGATGCTTTTATCCTACTTGTATAGTAAATAACTATTACCACATACTTTATAATATTACCGAATGGTTATATTAATTTCATTACTTAATGTTACAGAAGGTTTAAAAATAATATTCACAATTCTGGTGGATTCCTCACTTATGTAACCCATGGAAACATATTATCATTGATAGATATACAGGGTGCTTTAAAAATGGCCGACTAACTCCATACTACGTTATTGAGAGGTACTTTCTGAGTAGGAATCAAATAATAAAAAAAATGCTTTGTGTTATATTTTTGAAGATATAGCGAGGTTTTGTTGATCACAAAACAAATAGGTAATGCACTGTTTCTATGGATACAATAATTAATTGAAATAACTTTTACCTTTTTATACATCTCATTAAAACATTACTGTTAAATAAAGTTCTAACATTTTCAACGTATGATTTAAGTTTTGAATTTTAACGATTCTTTTTCGTTGCTTTATAAAATTATTTATATTCGTGTCATGAGCTTGATGTTTTACATCATAATGCTGAATATCAAAGAAATTAAGAATCAAACTTTCTGCCGTCCTTTAGCAAAAGGCGTACACAACCTTAGCTAGCTCAAACTGTCGGGGGTTGTTGTCATGGATAAGGAGCCGACTATGGTCCTTAAAGTTATTAAATAAAAAAGAAGGAAAGTGGGCGCCAGTTGCCAACACCAACAACAAAATAACAGTTTAACTTGGAATCAAATACACTGACTTGCCGTATAGGGCCTCAGCTTAGAAGAACCTAAACTCTAAAAAGAATGAGGAGGTTGCGGTAGCTCATAAAGAAAAAAACTCAGAAGTAAAAGTTAATACTCTAAGCTTTAATGAATGATGATCTGTCCGGTGACAAATTATCAATATTTAAACCAATACACATATTAAAACCAAGTGACAATAGTCATAGTAAAAAATACAATAAAGTGGGCAATAAGAAATATTGAGTGACTTCTTGTAAGTCATCCACTTAAAGGACGTATAAATACTAGACCAAGTCCATCAAAAGCAAAACAACTTGTATATTTGGGGTTATAGTTTAAAATTACGTTTTTCTACAGCCGTGATTTTAAACTGTTTCCAAGGGTCATATGCGGCGTGCTTTATGTTGTCTATAAAACACGCCATTCCATTTAAAGCACGGAGTACTTTAAGAGTTTATAAAACCTTATTTGTGAAGATTAAAAGTGCAGTTATTATATCGGACCGATTTGTATGCGGAGCCCCAAGTGCCCGATTGGAGAGGGGCGTAGCCCGATGGCCCCTTTGGAGAGGGGTGAAGCCCCGAGGGCCCCCTTGGAGAGGGGTGGAGCTCCAAGAGCCCCCTTGGAGAGGGGCCGAGCCCTGAGGGCCCCCTTGGAGAGGAGCCGAGCCCCGATGGCCCCCTTGGAGAGTGGTGGAGCCCGATGGCCCCCTTGGAGAGGGGCGGAGCCCTGAGGGCACCCTTGGAGAGGGGTGGAGCTTCAAGAGCCCCCTTGGAGAGGGGCCGAGCCCTGAGGGCCCCTTTGGAGAGGGGCCGAGCCCCAAGGGCCCCCTTGGAGAGGAGCGGAGTCCCGAGGGCCCCCTTGGAGAGGGGTAGAGCTCCGAGGGCCGCTTTGGAGAGGGGCGAAGCCCCTAGGGCATTTAAGCTAACAAACTCCTCGGCTGTAGAAAAAATATTGAAGCCAACTCGTGTTTTACAGTTTAAAAATCTCGGTCGATCATAAAATTCTCGCTTCGCTCGAATTTTAACATGATCGACCTCGATTTTTAAATCCTCTGTAAAACACTAGTTGCCTTAATAGCTATAATCTGGGCTCGCTATATTCCAAACGAATCATAAAAATTTATAAAAATCTAAAATGTATACGAGCTTGAAATTTTAAAAACTGTAACAGTTAAATTAGAAAAAAGTCAAATGTGGAATTTATAAAATATGAAAAAAATTACAATGTCAAACAAAACATGAAAGAAAATACAAACCAATATGTTAAACTCAACAAGAGAATTCAAACGGGAATACGCTTAAATCCGTATAGCAAAATTCAACCCTAAATGAAGGAAGGCCGCTCAGGAGCTTCAATGAAAAAACTACGTACTTAACGGTCCGAACACAGATTGAATACTTTCGAAATACAGTACATGTAGTTCTTACGCTCATTAAAGTTCTTTTAAAAAAAACTCGTTGAACGCCATGCCTCAGATATTATCAGTAACCCGTCTGCTACCTTGACAATTCAGTAAATCAGGTTATAATAATACAGATAAATTATAACAATCAAAGTGGTAACCAACAAAGGTTGTACAAAAATACTCAACTCCCTAATAAATAAAAAATGTATGCACTACATTAAATGAATTTAGAATACGCAAAATAAATACTTACAAGTAGTAAAAACATGGTTAATTAGATTTAAATTTTAAACTATTAAATTACTAATATACAAATTGCAAACGTCAAAAGGTAAAGGTTTAAGGTAATTTCAATTCCCCCAACTGGAAGCTGGCTGCTATAGGGACCTTGCGTCTCTCTTCAGCTAAGAACGCGAATTATAGGATGGGTGAGAGAAAGGAGGGGTGGAGAATGGAAGAAAGGCCAGGAAAGGTGGAGAATTACTAACCCAGCATTTGCCTCAGAGAAAGTACTCTGTTGACTCAGGAATACCACCAAACAGACGGGCGCAGGAATCGAACCCATGACCTCCCGAATGCTAAGTAGACGTGCTAACCACTAAACTACAGAGCTCGGTAAAACTTCAAATAAAAAGTACCAGTTAATAGCAGAATTTAAATTCATAGGTAGATTAAATGTTGGTAAATCTGTTAGCCATATTTATCTATATTTTCCTTTACCTACCTTTAGGTCATCTCTATATCTCTTAGTTAACAATCGATCACTATAAGAGTATATTTGAGGCCCGTCTCTAGCATCAGTGAAGACGTCGCGGATTCTAGTTTATGATGTTGATAATTGGCGCCAACAAGTTAAACTCAAATATACTGATATAAGCCAAGAAACTTGTAACTTCACTTTCTATCAACTAATAACAATACGATTATTGAACTCCCTATCAAAATGAAAGAAAGCAATACTTGTAGCTAGTTTTATTACTACTAGAACATTATTACCATCGATCAGACAATTGGCATCTTTAATATTACAACCTAACGCAGGGTACCCCAAATAGCTTAACTTAAACCGCTCGTAAGTTTAATGGTTACACAGTTTTTATATGCAAAAATATCATCAGATTCTAGCTAAAACACTTATCTTTGTGCCGATATACTCGCAGACATTTAATACGTCCCGTTACTCCTATCACATGTCAGCTTGACAGGCCCCAACCTCGGCTGTCATTCGCTACTCATCGACCCCCAAGACTGCGGTTGATTCTCCGTAGATTATCTTTCCAAGATTTTCCGCCTAATAGTTGTTGCTATAAATCGAATTTCCAGGTAACAAAAGGCAAATGCCACATTAAACTACATACCCTGTTCACAGGCAATAAACTTCGCAATCGTTGAATTCGTGTTTCCCAAATCGCTTCACAGCTTGAATATAATATTCATTGGAAAAATGACATCCGCTTAATGATCTCCCTTACAGGAACGGTTGGCCAGTAACCCAATTCTTTACTATCACCAAACCATATTAAATGGCGAGATTGTCATTTACACCCCACGAAAACTCTTGCCTTTTTTAAAAGCTGATATACAAATTTTCTCTCAAACAAACAAACGTTGTTTTTATCTCTTCTCTAGCAACGAACAAAGCCAATCTGATATTAATTTTATCGCGTCACTCTCACTAGATTCCTCATTCAACACTAGTATTAATATCAAATGCTTTTGACACGTAACAAATCTCGTGTTATCTTCTGCGACTCTGGGGACTCGGCGGATGCACCGGATTCTTTTCGCCAACGCACTGCTGTCGAAAGCGACGCCATAGCCGCAGATAACATCTTGCTGCACTGCAAATGGTGTCAAGACTGGCCCAAAACGCAGTTAGATGGATAAACACAGCTTCTCAACAAATAAATACTAAGCCTGCAATGGCAGTTATTATTTTCAAACGCGGTTTATAAAGTACCTCCTCAAACCCCTAATAATATTTTTTTCTCCACAAAATACATTTATGCATTCTATTTACTTAAGTTTATATTTTTATATACTAGAATGTACCACTGTGAAGGACGATTAGTTAGTCTAGAAAGTTTGAAGTAGGTATTGTTCACCTTTGAAGCATATAAGAGTGCTGGCTTGATGGCATTTTGCCAGCCCTGCTACAAATGGGAATGGATGTTTTGCTACGGTCCCCATATCCCGTCTTTCGTATTAGTCTGGCCCTTTGCGAGGTCCTGAGCCCTGGAAGCAGGTCAAAGTAATGTTCTTACTCAAAACGGAATGTGCAAAGCATTTGTTTCCTGATAAAAGTGCAGGAAAGTCTGTTTCAAAGGTACATTCAAGATGAAGCAGTGGCTGCTGTATCGCAGTAGCCATCGCAACACGCCTAGGCACACAGCAGGTCAGTGGAGACTTTACTCCATGCGATCATCTCCAAGATGAAGAAAGCATTGTACGTACTATAAAGCGCTCTCGCTTGGTGCATTTCTAGACATAGAAGGGGCGTTGGGTAACAGATCCTTCGAATCCATATATACAGCCGCCGAGAAGCAAGGGATCGAACCATCGTTAGTAAAGTGGACTGATCTCAGGGCGGTAAATATTCTAATATTAATTTTATAATTAAATAAATAAATAGCGACCACGGTGCAATTTTAGTTTTAATTTGATTTGCCTCCTCTTGGCTAATTAAAATTTATGATTATTCAAATAAAGCTATGTTGCCTCCTATATTTTATCCATTGGCCGGATAGCTATTGAGACTCCGGTATATGCAGAGTTAGGTCGTTACTCAGTATACATTTTATCGTTGTATAGCAAATGCTCGATTTTAACGAATGACAGATAACCTCAAATGTTAACTGTAAACAAAGCTTGTGCGAAAACACAGAAATCCTGCCTATTTTGAACACAAATAAACCAACAATTAATCAGTTCACCTCAGGTAAATAGCAATACATTTCAAATAATCATGTTGTTTGGCTAACCTGGATTTTTATAAGTGAAAAGGGACGCCAACACGCATTTTTTTCTTGCTTGCTCGCCAAATCCATTTCCGGTTTCTGCAAAAGGAGAAATCAACCTCCTATTTTTTTCCTGGAACGCTTTCAGCGGCTGCTGCCTGTCTCTGGACTATAAACAAAGCCTTCCGCAGGTGCTGCACTTTGCTGTCAGCCTTGGTGAATCCGGCTCGAAAGTTGACCTCGCACCGGCCCACGGACGCCAAGCTTATACCTGCCTACTGGCGATATTTTAGCTGCTGGTTCCTTCTTATAAACCACAAACAAGGGCTCCTCTAGACGCTGCACTCTGCTGTATGCTTCCCACAGTTCCTAAATTTGCCAAAACTTAGCTTCTAAGACAATCACTAATAGACGAAGCTCCAGGTTCAATTTTCTGTGGACTGTACTACAGGACACTACCAAATTAACTAAAAATGAACTCGAAACAATAGTAAATAAATAAAACTCAACAACTAGCACAAATAGTATACGAAATTAATTGAAAAAGGGGGGCCAAAACTACACACAAACTTTCGGATTGACTTCCCCCAGAAAACAGCAGAAATTGACACTCTATGACACCATAGCAACATGTTATACAATTGTTTTTAGTTTTTACAATATTTGATTCTTAACTTCTAAATGTTTTCTTAAATGTCATTCAGGAACACTCTAACCGCACTTTTGTTGCATTTGCTATTACTTTTAGTTAAATAAACACTCATTCACAAGCTATGGCACTTTCTTGTAGTGTTCTTTATTTCTCAGGTTACATTTAAAATGCCCCTTGCAGCTTTGTGTCTTCTTACACTGCTTAATAACCATTTAGAAGAGCTATCGATTATTGGCATTAGGATATGAATACAAACCGCTGCATAAAACTTCTGCCACGCTTCGAAACACCTTTGTACTTTTTATTATCGTGTCTTGAAGTTACACAATTAATCTGTCAGTCATCACAAATTAACTACATTTGTCATACCGGGCACAAATATTGAATACAAGCTGAACGCAACCCTACTGTTTTATTCAATTACTAACCTTTGTTAATTAAATTACAGTTATTGCTAATCAGGTCTTCTGTAATTATTAATGTTTACTAGTGACTTATATGGTTTTAATAAATACAATACCAATAATGGACCTATTTGAATCTTTCCTTAATCTTCGTATTTTAGCAATTCAATCAGAATTGCTGTAAGCATCATACTATTACAATATATGTCTCAATGGACGACCTCTCCACTAAAGGGACTCTCACTCGTAGCTGTCCTCAAGAAGAAGTCTTGTCCCCAATATTATGTTTACCAGTCGTGCACGGGCTACTCAAAGAGCTCTCTGAAAAAGGTATCTTTGCACTAGACTACGCTGATGACCTTGCAATATTTACACTTACAAAATTTTCCGGAACAGTAAGTGATATCATGCACTACCCTACAAAATTGCTGTACAAGGCAAGGACTCGGGATTAATCATACCAAAGAAGAAGAATTGAGGGTTTTAGACAGCCCTTACCCTTCGGTAATGCTCTTCAGCCCTCTGAAACAGTTAGATATCTTTGATTTATCCAGGATTAGAAACTGAACTGGAAGGCTCATGAAGAGGGACAATTTCTAAGGGTCACTGTTTTCCTATGGAAATGCAGATATACCTTTTGATTCAGCTGGTGTCTGAAGTCTCGTGTCACCATATGATTATACACTGTGGTTATAAGACCAATAATCGCTAATCCACGTTTCAAATCAGCCAAACTCATTCGTAACACATTTACTATACTAGTACGACCATTGCATATCAATTGTGAATCCTTTCAGATAAATCTTATTACAAAACTCTTGTAAACATCAATCAATTAAAAAACGGTTATGATATCATCGTTAATCAATGTTGCAAGATAACCTATTAAGATATTTACTTTCTTAAACGCTAGATTTCTGTCATATCTGAGCGTTGAGTAATCATTTCAAGACTGATATCCCATAAACACGTTGTTTCAGCGTCGGTTAAAATTGTTATTTAACTAAAAAATATATATAAAATGCTGCTCCTAGTTCTGGGAAGTATCATTCTAATATACCTTTACCTGAAAATTAGTAAAATTTATACACACTGGCAAAGAAAGAACATTCCTTATGAGAAGCCTCTGTTCTTCTTTGGAAATATGGCTTCTACAGTTTTCAGGCAACGCTCCATGACACAGTTGTGTGAAGATGTTTATGCAAGCTATCAGAATAAAAGGTAAGTGTTTGATTATTTATTACTGCTTTTAAAAAAATAGAGGTATAAATTGTAGATACGTAGGGCTTTATCAGTTTCTACAACCAAGGTTGCTGCTGCGCGACCCAGAGTTAATTAAAAAAATCACTGTACAAGAATTCGACTCGTTTCCCGACCACAACTCATTTGCAACTAAAGATGTGGAGCCGTTGACTCAGAAAAATCTTTTTAATCGAACGAGTAAGTTTTTATTATGTAGATATACCTTCTAAATATTGTAAAAGTTGAACATGGATATCATTATTATACTGATTTGCACAGTGATAAAAATGTTTGTCTACTTGTTTTCTAGTAGGCTATGAGTTAGCACGCTCTAATTTAGTATATTCTGAAATACTTGAACAAGTGGATATTGGTCTTAGTTATACTGGATGTATACTGTAGAATACCGGTCAGGCTTTCTTGCCCAGCAAATTCAAATACAGACCAAATAATGGCTTTTTGAAGCTATTTTCAATTGGTTGTACTCACACAAGTTTTAGTATCATGTAGAACACATACACAATGCACAGGGTTGATTATGATTAGTTCTTTTTGCGTATACGAGGCTTATCCAATAAGAAAGTTTCGATTATTGTATTAAGAATAATTAAACAAATCTATTTTTAGTCAAAGAAGGCTGGCATGATATGAGGTCAACGCTAAGCCCAGCGTTTACCAGCAGCAAATTGCGGATAATGTTTGATTTGATAGAAAAATGCGCAGACCAATTTGTACATTACTTTGAAAGACAGGGAGGAGCAGTAACTCTAGAGATGAAGGATGCCTTTTCCAGGTTTACGAATGACGTTATAGCAACGACATCATTTGGAATTACTTGCGATTCTATGCAGAACCAAGAAAACGATTTTTTTGTAAATGGAAGAGATTTAACTAATTTTAGTGGGTTGCGGTCCTTAAAATTTTTCGGGAATAGCATTTCACCAAATCTGATGAAGGTGAACTGTTGTGAACTTTATAATAGTGATTTATCATAACCACGATGTTTAGTTATTTAAGATCAGCATGTTCAGCAAACACATCACGGACTTTTTTAGTAGTATCGTCAGGGAAACCATCAGAGTCAGAGAAGAAAATAAAATTGTCAGACTTGATATGATTCATTTGCTGATGGAAGCAAGAAACGGTCGCCTTAAGAGTGACGAGGAAAATGATGCAAAATATCAGCTTACAAATGTTCAGCTATCAGGTGCGGAAAATGCAAAATCAAGAAAAACTATAAAAATAACAGACGAAGATATAATAGCGCAAGCTATTATATTTTTTTTTGCTGGTTTCGACACATCGTCTACTTTGATGAGCTTTGTAGCTTATGAATTAGCCCTTAACTCTGAAATACAAAGGAAGGTTACCCAAGAAATCGACTCCACTTTGAAAGACTGTAACGAAAAAATAACCTATGAGTCTCTCCTATCAATGAAATATCTTGACAGAATAATTTCAGGTACTATAAACCACCTTCCGAAGTAATTGTTTAACTAAAATAATAATTTTTAGAAACGCTTAGAAAGTGGCCCCCTGGAACATTTTTGGACAGGAAATCCGTAAGGCCTTTCACAATACAAGCTGAAAATCCCGAGGAACAACTGTTACACTTAGAAACTGGAACTGTATGTTGGATCCCTGTCTTCTCTATACACAGGGACCCAAAATATTTTCCTGATCCTGAACGATTCGATCCTGAAAGATTCAACGATGAAAACAAACACAAGATTCAACCTTCCACTTATCTACCTTTTGGATCCGGTCCACGAAACTGCATTGGTAAGTTTTCCATTTAGGGGCAGTGTAACCATAAAAGTAAGCTGTAAGACATTTAGATGCATATTCAGATAAACAGCAATAAGTAAATATCCGCTTCAGTACGAAATACTTAGATATTTATAACAATGATGATGTTGATTAACAAATTTACTTTTATAGGTTCTCGCTTTGCCATTCTGGAATGCAAATTAATTATTATGAAGATATTAGCAAAGTTTAAAATTGTTCCTGTGAAGAAAACTCAGCTTCCTATCCAAATTAGCAAACAAGATATTAGTTTGGTTCCTAAAGGTGGAATTTGGTTGGGATTAGTACCACGAACGGCCAGTTTTAGTTAAGTTGTTGTTATACTTACATTAAATAAAATAATATTTTTAGAACATAAGTGTGAGAATACGGTTAGTTGAAATTAATTTAACAAGTTTTATTCTTCAAAGTATTGTTTTAAAAATGGAAGTGTGTGGAAAACTACTGAGCTGTTGTTGTGTGTTCTTAGAAGAGATTTTACGTTTGACCTAATGTTGTTTCACAGATGTATAAACTAGGTACTGGTATGAAGAATTTTCAGTTGGTATCTTCTGGAAAAAAAAATAACGCATTGTATAAAATTACGTATTTATATCCTATCCAACAAAAAGAACTGTCACCGCTAAACACTCTGCCACTCAATAGCACTAGAACAAGCTAATGGTATTCTTGCACCACTTCAATATAAGCAGCATAGCGAATTGTGAATACCCAAAACAGTCCCGTAATCAATAACATTCAGCGCGTCAGGTAAACTGCTCAAAATGATCAAAATCAAATTCGGGCGCCACCAACTTGTTCAACAATGTGCGATCCAAGTTAAAAGATTTGAAGGTGATATGGCAATCGCAACTTATATTGAAGGGAGATATCTCAAAATTACATTTATCAGACGCAGGCTCTTTGATAAGCTATAACCTATTATACAAAGGAAAAAGACATAAATACGGCTCAATTAAAGTGATATTTACTTGAATTGCTTAAATGCACACAAGTAATATACTACGCGGTCATAAAAAACGGGACACTTTTTTTACCTAACTCTCAAAATGAGAAAACAATAGCTGACACTGACAATTCTAATTAATAAATGTCATCAAAAGTCATTATTCATATCTAAACAATGACTTTTGATGACATTTATTAATTAGAATTGTCAGTGTCAGCACTTCTTTTCGCATTTTGAAAATTAGGTCAAAAAAACTGTCTCGGTTTTTTTGGCCGCGACTGTAATAGGGTAGTACCTCGCACCGAAATAAAATATTCCATCTAGGGTATCTAAAGACAAGATAGGTATGTATGGACTCAAATGTAATACTAACTTCGCGACGTGTACATGTACACGCTGTATTTACAGCATAAAATATGGAATTTATAAATGTAAGTTTAACGCACAAATAAACAAAGTGCAAGGTACATAAGAAATACGCATATGAACCACTACTATATTAATACACAAATTATAAAACCAGCATAAGTAGCTTATCTGTTGAATCCAGCGTAGATCAAAGAAACTAATAGGGTTTGAACCTCGGCTAGCTGCTGGATAAGACGGAACCAATGTAGAGAAATCATGCAGACTACGAAAGCGAAGTCAGAGCTGAACCGTAATCGCCACCAATTCTATCAACTGGAAAATGCAGATATCCAAGCCCATATGAGATCAAGAATTCATCCAAAATAAATGCCTTCCATACGAAAATCCGAATATCTAGAAAATCCTATAAAGTCTAGAAATACTAGAAAAAAGCACTGTAATGAAAAAGACGCCATTAGCTTACAGATGCAAAGCGGAGAACTATTAACTTCAGGTGTATAACGGCCCAGTGTTCTAATCTCCATTTAGAATGGAATTAAAACGTGTAAATCCAAATTCTCAACATAGGCGTTCACAGCACGACTCACTAAAAAGTACTACCGCCTTCATGATGCCACTGCCATCTACATAGTGTTTCTCCCAGATTCAATTTACTTAAACCAATGATAAAAGTTGGAAAAAACAACGACAACACAGCGATCACTGAATCACAAACCTCCCCTAAATTGCCAGAAACGAGATCTTAAAGTTTTCCGCGAGTTGCTTTTAAGAATTCGGCCGGAAGTTCTTCAATTAAAATACTCACACAGTGGGAAGAAATATTACTTAAAAATCTGACCGCAGAAAGAAGTTCCTAAGCAACCGCTCTATCATTCAATACGATAAATTCCCGAAATAGAGCAGGCAATGAACCCAAACCTAACAGAACACGTACGCGGTGCAAAAATCACACATACTTTTAAATTTATATAGCCAACAAGTAGCGCTTTGTGAAACTAAGGTGAGGCAAAGAGTTATGGCTAACGCTAACCCGAACAAAGAAAATATCAAAATAACAGCAA
Source organism: Agriotes lineatus (assembly GCA_940337035.1). Lineage (NCBI taxonomy): Eukaryota > Metazoa > Arthropoda > Insecta > Coleoptera > Elateridae > Agriotes > Agriotes lineatus. The sequence goes on from CALNHX010004752.1 coordinate 111,149, forward strand.
CAGAATATGGTGGAATATGTCATAGTAATTAATCAATTGCAGTAAGATGAGCCCTGTCTCAATAAAAAGTAGAAAAACTTCAGGGGAAGGTGACATCATGACGGAAATGCTTCAATATGGCGGCCCAAACCTACTAAACTGTATAGAAACATTTTAGACAAATGTCTACCAAAATTACGAAAAAAATCTAGTGTAATCTTGATTAACACAAAAATACAGTACAAAACTTCATAACCACCATCCAATTAATATGCTTTCTCGTTTCTACAAATTGTTACTCGAGAATTTCTCTCGTAATGTAAAAAGCTTGAAAACGTTACTTGCATCGTAAATTACTATTACAAAACCCACATGCTTATTTCAGTTGGATTATACTTGCAATGGTAAGGAGCTAATCTAAGACCTCATGACGACTTTTTCCCAAAATGTTGTCATATCGCTGTAAGTCTCCAAAGTCCCAATATTCAGACTTTTACGTTCACATACCCCTGCAGTTACTAGTGAGTCGTGCCCTGTCTTAAATATATCGAGTATGTAGCTCTAGATACCTAAGAAGTAAATTTTATTTATATTTCCAATTTTCCTGTATAACCTAAACGAATAAAATTATGTATTTAATTACTCGCCCCAAATATATCCTGAAGCTGCATTATTATAGCTGATGTTACATTTCGATTTGCCGCTTTCAAATAGCTACAACGTTTTTGAATAAGTTGTATTTTGATTGATGTGCTATTAATATTTCAAAATAACAATTAGAATTTATTGTTTAATGGGCTAGATCTAGTAGCTGGCATCTCAACATTTGCTATAAACGTTTGGGAAAACTTGGCAAACTATTTATTCCTTAACATTTTAGTTTAACCTATAACCATGGTCTTTGACAATAAATTGGATCACTTCAAAATTATTTTTCATGGGAAACCATGGTCCAAATAAAGATGAAACAGACTATCTATACATATATGCATATATAGTATGATCAAATTATTTTAATCTAGTATGGCTATGGAACTATAATTACAAACTTGTATTTTAATTTTGTCATAAATTCCTCAGATTTATCACTCTCTGTATCGTTGGCCTCTACCTTTAAACCATTTGTTGCCTTGGGAGTTGCTTAGACTCTGTGATGTCGCTTATCTAGCCATAGCTTCTCGGGGATTCCACATTTTAACAAAGAATGCACGTTGCGGTAGATGTAGAGAACTTCATTTTCAGAATTTAGACTTAAACTACACTGAGACACAATTTTTAGGGTATTACTAGCACTTATCAATCTTTTCACATTCACCCTATGCGGTTTGGCAGCCAAAATACGTGCTAAAACTATAGTTGCTGTAAACATTTCTGGTGAAGCTGTTAACGTTACCAATTTGGGGAGGCTAATTCTCCAGAACTTTTCTATTTCTGTATGTTCGAGTATGTCATCATACTCCAACTTGAATTGCGTCAACTCCAGATCTTTTCTTAGTATACTGTGAACATTTTCAATTTTCTACAGAGATTGAAGGTTCTATATTTACAAGAGGATTTAATATAGATACTGTATCTGCATGTACTTAAAATCACTAACGGTTTCATAATTTCGCTTTTCTGAGACATATTTATCATGTTTCTTAAATCGCCTCTCTCTAACGCTTTTCAAAATGCGTCCTATATCTGATTCTGCTATCTGTTTGTCCAAGGCTTTCAGCTCCCCCCCCCCCTCCCCCCCCTATAAATTTTACTTGTGTTGTGACAGAACTGGTTGTCTTTATTGCCGTTAATTAATATAACCCTTCATGCTTACTATGGTTTTGTGTACGGCTAATGCAAGCTATTGAGGTATCTATTTCTTTTAAAGTCCGTTTCAGGTGGCAGCGAATTGGCTACGCATAGTGCTTTAGCGAGTTTAGGAGTTCTCGTAAGCTAATGAACTTATCGGTTGTAAAAGACTCTTAGGCGTCCCTTGGCAATTCGATCACCCCAAGTATAGAAAAAAACCGCACGCCGCGCTGTCTTTACTGTATTTGGTCGGCCCTCCGATATTTTCATGTAGGCTGAATGTTTGTTTCGTACGATTTGAAGCTGGTTAGTCAGTGAGGAAGTTTGATTTGGGGCTTGAGTATAAAATTGTTTGCCGTTAAATAATTATCTACCCCGAAGTTGTTGGAATGGTTACTAAAACCATTTTTTAATCTGCATTCTTTTTGGAAAGTTATAAGCAGTTAGTTTGCTATTTTGACATTAGGACTTTTTGTAACTAAATATGTATGTATACTGCTAAAATTATTCACATTCATCGCTTGCTCAGAATCACGGATGCTATGTATGGGATATATTGCAATGGTTTACTGCCCGCAGCAATTGTGATTGCCTGAGTAACAGAATAAATAAGCTCAACATGAGCAAAGAATTGAATATTTTATTTATTTAAGACAACTAGTGAGATTCTAAAATAACTCAAGTGTATCAGTGCATTATAAACCAAAGTGAAAATTAAAATCAGAGCAAAGTGGTGACATTTATCCCAAGAATAGGACAATTTGGTGAAAATGCACACATGACATCAAAACTGTAGACCATAAGTCCAAACATGTAATCAAACCTAATTTCTTTTAAACAATTGTAAATCTAATTGCTTAGTTACGAGACAGTCAATTGTCATAATTAATAAAACAATCTTAAATTTGTCATGTTGGAGACAAATTGAGCTCCACATTTATTGTATTAAATTTTGAATAAAAAATCATTTGTGATACCAGTTTCGTGTTAAAGTTATTCATGAAGTTGCTGGGCCCACAGACGTGGGTGTAATTTTCCCAACTGTAAGAGCTTCCAAGATAGTGCAATTAGGCCAGCAAGTTTCCACCTGGTGCGTCGTTGAGTGCGAGCATACGTCGATGACGACTTTGAGGCAGTTCCAGACATCAAAAGGCAGGTTTTTTGTGCTACATAGAGAGGAGGCCTACAGCTATCCCTGGGTAGAAGAATTAGAACCAGCAAGCCATTTCCAAGCGAGTATTTGCCGTGGCGTGCTTCCAGTGTGCCAACCAACAGCAGAGCACCTCTTCAAAAAAGGTAGGATTCCATCAAAACTAGAAGCAGCAGCCTAGTAGAAACTGGGGTTCGTCAACAATAGACCTTTTCCAAGAAGTTCAACATGTTTCTAGAGTCCCAGATCCATCGAGCTTAGAATAATTTAGCTGGCGTCCCTAAAAGGTGAGAATTGAGACGGCAGTTGCAGTTTTTGCCGGAAATTAAATAAAAGCGAATCACGCGCGGGTTTACGTCACACTCGAAACAAAACGAAGTTAGCCGTTGCTACGTCACAAAATTAATCGTATTTACCTGATTCATTCTTGCCATTTTGGTGTTTAAAATTCATTTAGAAATTGTTTAACTGTCAGTTGGAAGCAGTGCATTTGCCCTACTATCAAAAAGTAATTGTCATACAAGAAATTATTTGTCGTACAAAGTATTCTATTTAGTTTTATGAACCGACCCACTGAGTTAAGAATTGTTTCATGTTCACCGGAGCTAAGTCCTAATTTATTGCAAATAGATAAAATAAGAAAAGAGCAATAAACCATTTATTTTGGTAATTATTTTTACACTCTTTTAATTTGCCCTGAGTTTGACAGGCAATTCTCAATTGAAACTTTCCTTTCATAAAGTGTAGTATTCCTTGCCCTAATTATAAATTTTATATTTTATTTAAAATCCCATTTTAAGGCGAGGGTACTATTACAATATCTTGATGAAGAAACAATAAGTTTGTCTGACACATTCAATTGGAAAAGTATATCTACTAAACTATTTTGCCAATAGAGAAGTTAATTCTCAGATTTCTCTAGGGTGAAACTGCATCATAATTTATAATCTTTTACGTTTGTTCGCAGAATTAGCGTTTTCAATACTTAGATTCTTTTTTAATAAGGGGCGATAAGGAAGTCTTTCATTCTTGGGAAGCTATGGATTGTAAGATACATGTCTTAACTTATTTCAAGTTACAGCGAACAACTGTCACTGTCCGTTGACGTTTTCAGTTTACTTAGGCTAAATTAGTAATTCGTGTATAATAAGAAATGGTATACTCGTATGCTTTGCAAACCATGGCCGCCCGAGACTTTTTGGCCACCGGTTATATTTGTAAAAATCTTAGAATGTGTGTGCACCAGCTTATTTTCACATTTCATTAAAGTAAAACAACAAATTATCTATATTTGATTTTGTTGCCCTGGTTGACGGACTGCTGCGAAATTCATATCTCGTTTAAGGAGACAATTATTAAGTACCCCGCTAACTCATCTCACCACCAGTGTCATATTTGACAAAAAAATCCTCAGAAAGTAAGAGCAGAAGATAAGTTTTAAATGACAGAGTTGTCCTTTACTATATTAGTTTCTATTCAAAACTTTAATTATATAGCAATCATACCATGGTTAATCGGTGTTGCAATATAAGATAATATATTATCTATTTACTTTTTATCTTAAATATTAATGTTCTGTCAAATGAGTGCTGTGATGAAGAGGTCGTTTTTGTATTCCATAAATAGTAATTCCGTATTCGAATTACTCACTAAATAATCAGTTTACCACTGATATTGCATAAACACGTTGTTTCAAGAGTTGGTGAAAATTATTAGTTAACCCGGATTGAAAAAAGTAGATGCGAAATGCTGCTTCTAGTATTATTTAGTGTTTTTCTGGTATGCCTTTACCTGAAAATTAGTAAAGTTTATACACACTGGGGAAGCAAGAATATTCCACAAGTCAAACCTATATTCTTCTTTGGAAATATGGCTCCTACCGTCTTCAGACAACGTTCCATGCCACATTTGATTCAAGATTTATATGCAAGCTATCCGCATAAAAGGTAAGTGTTCGTTGTATAAGTATTTTAGAGAAAATGCAATGTGTATACATTCTAGATATATAGGGCTTTATCAATTTTTAAAACCAACCTTACTGCTGCGCGATTTGGACTTAATAAAAACAGTAACTGTAAAAGAATTCGACTCGTTTCCCGACCACAACATATGGGGAGGTAAAAAAGTGGATCCGTTGGCCCGAAAAAATCTTTTCAATTTAACCAGTAAGTATTCTGTTGAAATATAATATATTAAGTATTAAGAACGGTAAGGACATTTTACCGATGGAAGATAATTGTATAGAGGAGGAGCAAAGCGACGACTCCAATTAATTATTGTCTGAGATCGGTAATTCCTTAACGTTCGTCATGCTTATGACGTTTTTTGCACGATAGAAATGAATTTTTCTTCAGACTTCAGGAAATTGTGACATTATTCCACATAATAACATGTTGGTGGTATTGTAAGTCTATTTCAAATTTGAGGTTAGCAGGTTAGGTTATGAGTCAGACTGTGTCAAAACTGACACAAAACCCAACCTGCTAACCTCGAATTTTTATTTACGGTTCTAGGACGGTAAGCATAACTTACTGATTTGGTGACAAACGCGGTAACTAAGTAAAATCATTCTAACGTCCAAAAATATATTTTTTCATTATGTTGCCCTCACATGATATGAAATTCGAACATGGTGTCTTCTTTATAGTAGCTTGTACAGTATGGAAGTTTTTGTTTTCTAATTTCACAGTTTACTATTATTAAAATTATATGGTCTCTCACAGCTGAGAAGAAGACTTTGCCGGTTGTGTATGGAGTTTATTCAATAATTAATTAGACAAACAGAACACTGCGTCTGCACTGTTGGATGCGGTCTTATCGCAAAATAGTGTAGGTATGTTATCTACCGAACTCTGTTGGTTGTAGATCCCTTGCAAAGAGTGTCGCTGATGATGTTAACAAAGATGCTTCATTGCAAAATTGCACCGGATTCGAACAAAGTGCTGTTATTGTGTTTGTTAGTTGAGGCGGTGTAAATCCGACTAAAACTTTTAGGAGAACACTTGCAGGTTTTAATTTATCTGGTAAAGTTTTGAAACGACCCAAAGCATTTTCCATGTACTCTGTTTTAACAAACATTTTGAGAAAAAACATGGATGAAGTAATTGTATCTCACCTCCAGCTCACTATTCATAATGTTTTGGTATGCTAAATGTGAAACCACCGGGAGAGAACAAACTATTTGCAACAATAGTTTTCACAACAATGAGTTAAGAAGATTTAGTAAATATTTGTACGAATTATCTCCCCTTATTTGTTTAACTAGTAAACCTTTCTTGCAATAATAACTTTTTGAAATTATTTTTCCTTTATTTCACTCACACATCAAAAATAGCTTGTAGCGGTCCTGATTCGTCTCACCAGAGCTTTTTAATATATAAACCTCTAGCATAAAGCTGGCGTGTAACTTAGATGTCGATGATTAATTAGATCAAAAACGCTTTTAAAATCTCGCCCATATGAATTCCGGCGCTTCCTGATAGTGCACTGAGGAAACGCAGTCGATCAACGCCGAATATAGCTAAAAATAGAACGAGATGACGAGGTGTCGCGGTATTTTGGTGGAACTAAAGACATTAATAGTTGAATTGTGAGGGTAAGCCAGCCAAGAGAGCAGCCAACGCTTGGTTCTTGGGGTTGATATCCAAGCCCCAGAAGTGCCGTACAACCTTGGGAAGCATCCCCGAGGACTATATAACTCACAGCAGGAAGCTTCTTCAACAATTTCTAAGTGAAATCACCCGAGCTTCGTAACGAGCGTTCTCAGTGTAAATTTGAACGACGATGCAATCAAAAGCCCAAAGTCAAGGGACCAGACCCAGGTTTTGGCTAATAACAAAGGTGAAACCAGATTAGTTCATTTACGACCAATATATTTGATCAAATCCACAATCCAGTGCTACGTCATACCAAATTTCCAGCACAGCACATGCTTGTGACAAATTTTAATGCGGAATTGTGGCGTCGGCTTCTAGGCGTGACTGCATAGTTAGCAAATACTTGCGAGCGGTTAGTCGCAGGTCCGGGCTAAAGTTTTGTCGGAGTGCGTGAAATATATTTTCGCAAACTTTCATATTAGAGTTAATGTTTGGCATTTTGTCTGTTGTTTCTTGTGCAAACTGTAATTGCGCGTTGAATTTAGCTTTTAGCTCGTAACATTGCAAATTCGACTGTAACCTTTGTTTATTCATATGCGTATATCATTTGCGTGTTGCCGTTTTGCCTTGTATGTATTGCTGTGATATTTGCTTATAAAAATTAAATTAATATTTTTATCGCAAAAAGGCAATAATTGGCTTGTAACTGTTCTAATTTTACTGGTACGTAAGTTGGTAGCTTTCATGTGTTTACTATTTAATTTTCTCTACTTGCAGGCCTCTCAGATCTTACACACACAGGCGAGCACTGTATCGCACAAACACTATTGTTCCTGGCCAACTTATGCTAACATGTGGCCCTATACGTCTGATCGCTCTTTGTGTGGCTAAAATGGGATCTCTAATTCTATTTTAGCTTGGTTTTGTCAAAACATAGCCCCACATTTTTACGGAAAAACATCAAAGAATTCCAAACTGCACTCTGCATGCATCTTAAATTATCTATGAATTATGTGGCTACTATTTACAAGAATCTTTTACTTTTGAAACAAACTTAGGTGTTAAATGTGACTATTTACAAACGGTCGAATAAATTCTACGGTAAGGAAGTCTGTTTGTGTTAGCAATTTTCTTTTTGCAGATGAAGCCTCTGTTAGTTACTAATTACATCAAATTGTAAAATCTCCAACGTACACACGAATTTCACAGCAGCATGTATACCATCATAGAGAGTATCTTAGGTTCATGTAAGCAGACTTGGATTTTATTCCTAGCGGGGTTATAGGTTTATCCTCAGAAGTGAAGGTGTGGAAGAAACGAACTCGAATGAAAGCTGTGTTGGAGCCCATAGCCCTGCTGAGGTAACAAACGGGTTTTGTGCATTGGCATCTGAGCTAGCTGCAACTTAAGGGCAATCAACATTGAAATAATGAAAGGGCGGAACAAAACGCCACGTTACAAGCTAGTATACAAGAAGGCGTGTCAATTAATCATAATTCTTTTTTTCTACCACTTATACTAATCAGACGTATTTTTGTAGCGATTTTTTATACCCCTGCACCGTTTTAATCAATGTACTAAAAGTTATGATTGGGCTTTTTAGGCGATGGAGGCTGGCATGACATGAGATCTAAGCTAAGTCCATCGTATACCAGCAACAAACTGCGGATAATGTTCAGTTTGATGGAACAATGCGCAGACCAATTTCTAGACTATTTTCAATCACAGGAGGTACCTATAATTCTAGAGATGAAGGATACTTTTCGCAGGTTTACGAATGATGTTATAGCTACGACATCGTTTGGAATCACCTGCAATTCAGTACAAAACAAGGAAAACGATTTTTATGTAAATGCAAGAGATTTAACTAATTTTAGTGGCTTGAGAGCTTTGAAAGCTTTTGCTTACAACGTTTCACCAAAACTGATGAAGGTAAACTATTATCAATTCAAACATATGGAGTTATCATAACCAGATATTTAGTTATTTAAGATCAGTTTGTTCAGCAAACACGTCACCGACTTTTTTAGTAGTATTGTCAGAGAAAGTATCAGAATTAGAGAAGAAAAACAAATCATTAGACCCGATATGATTCATTTGCTGATGGAAGCACGAAATGATAGCCTAAAGAGCGAAAAGGTAAATGATTCAGAATGTCAGGAACCAAATCTAAAAAATGCAGAACCAAGAAAAACAATAAAAATAACAGACGAAGATATAACAGCGCAGGCTATCATATTCTTCTTAACGAGTTTTGAAAGTTCTTCTACTTTAATGAGTTTTATAGCCTATGAATTAGCCCTTAACTCAACAATACAAACAAAGGTTACCAAAGAAATAAACTCGACTTTAAAAGATTATAACGGAAAACTAACTTATGACGCACTTTTGTCCATGAAATATCTTGATAGAGTAATTTTAGGTACAATAGTATACGAAACATTTAGTGAGGTGGTTGTTTAACTATTGGACCCATTTTCAGAAACTCTTAGAAAGTGCCCCCCTGTAGTATTTTCGGATAGAAGATCAGTAAAACCTTTTATCATAAAAGCTGAAAACCCCGAGGAACATGTGCTTCATTTAGATATAGGAACTGTATGTTGGATTCCGGTCTTTGCTATACACAGGGATCCAAAATATTATCCCGATCCTGAACAATTCGATCCTGAGAGATTCAATGGCGAAAACAAGCGCAACACCAAGCCTTTAGCATATTTGCCTTTCGGATCTGGTCCACGAAACTGCATTGGTAAGTTTGCCTTATTTATTACTTGAAAATGATAAACATGTTTCAGCTGTTTAATAATAACGATGGCAGTTAACCATTTTGCATTTTTAGGTTCTCGTTTTGCCATTCTTGAAAG